>APFE030722137.1:5802-17853 GCA_000404065.3 Pinus taeda | reverse complement strand
AGAGGGCGCGCCCATGGACGCTCTGTCACAGAACAAAGCCCGCGCCACCCAAATTTGGTCATGATTTTTGGCCAGCGCACACTGAAGTGTTTTTTCCTCCATTGCTCATGCAGTTCTCTGGGGAAAAATCCCATGGAAGTGGTCGAGTGTCGTCTTTTTCATCCATGACAACCTAGTTCAAAGGCTATTCTGGGACAATGCCAAATCTTCAGTAGGTGTCCGGATACAATGAATACTTCCTCCTCCTCCATCTATAAATGACTATCACCCTGCATTGAAGAAAACAAGTTTTTGGAGAGAGCTAAGGTGAGCTAAGATTATGCTGGATTGATAGTAAGAATTGAGAGCTATAGAGGAGTTATGCTGCCAAAATATTGAGAGAGGAGGTCACTTTGCAAGGCATGTTTAGCTGCTGACCCAGTCGGAGGAGATTTCAACGTCAGGCCTCTTTGGTTGTAATTCTTCTCTTCTTTTATTGAATAATGAACAACTATCATTATGGTTCCACTCATGTGTCTTCTGATGATATTTGAGTTATATCTTGTCTGACTGATATATAATTGCATGTACTGGATTTTACGCTTGTGTTGGATTGTTCTTTGTTTGTGCAGGTGTCCGTACGTGGAGCGTAAGGATAGTGACCAGCCAAAGCAAAAGGACGGGAGCGGCCTTTCTTCTACAACAAATAGCGTTGGATTCCAGGTAGATCATTCTGATCGATCTTTAAACTATGCAATTAGGAACCTGCGTGTAGCGTGTGTGATTGTTGCTAGACCCGTGTCAGGCTAGTGGGATCGCCTCTGTCCGCAGAGGGGATTTACCAGTTCAACAGTAACCAACACAGACAGGACAACGTTAACAACTTATACAACACATTTTCATAATTATATGTATTAGAGAAAATGAATGAGTTCAATTGTTTAACACGGGTTAAAGCAACATGTATTACAAGTGTTGAAGATCAACCTTAGAAACAGTTACAACACATGTGTGAAAACGTGCTGGCCTCTGATTGGGCTTCTGAATTTAGTGAAAGTTCCAAGACATATTGATACACCATACATCACTAACCCCGCAAAAGGGGCATTGGAGCCACTGCTCGCTCCTCAAAGAAAAGACTATAGACTCCCAAGACTATGTGGGGGGAGCCAAGGTGAAAATTCCTTTGCATGTACAAATGAGGGGGTATTTATAGCCAAGGGAGAAACTGGCCCCTATGACTGTTCAACTTCCCTCATGACTATTTGACTTATTTGACTCTTCAACTTTACATGACTCTTCATATGACATGTGGGTCTCTTGGACTTACACATTACATTACATTGATTTACAACAGTATGGCTCACAGTAGTGATGTGTCCGACATGACTCATGACACCACTCCACATGACAGTGCTAGTATGTTCATGTTGCTGGTGGTGTCCATGTTGAGCCGCACTGCTGCTGAGTGATGGATGTCCTCTTGGTGTATCACATCTTCACCTCCGCATGTCAAGGTGTGCGGAGTATTCGATCATTGTTGGGGGTTCGCTTGATGCTACATGTGCATGTTTCTCCTTGCTTATACTTTGGCATGCTTGAAATGTTCATCTATTCGTGAAACTTTCTCCTCTCATGTTCGTCCGTCTATGAATACATCTTGCATGCAACATTGATTCATCTGTTCGTGAACTCATCCTCTTGTATGTACTCTCATTGTTCATCCCATCTGTCGTCGTATCATGTATATTCATGTACTTGTATCTACAATCACTCATGACGAGATGACATCAAATCCATAAACCTCCTAGTCTACCATGATGCATAGTCATTATCTTTCGGATGCAGGTGACTGGGAGAGAGGATAAGGCCGCAAAACTGTGCGAGGTCAGTTTCAAGCTCAGATATGAGCTTCGAGCACTGTTGGTGAAAATTTCATAGAGGTCACTAGGAGATTGAGAAGGACAATCTAGATCAGTAGTGACTATCTACGGGATCTAGCTCATCTAGTGGGAAGATTTGTGAAATTTCTAGAGGGAAGCAGTGTGGGCATAAAAAGTCCTTGGCAGCAATAACTACACAATTCCTAGAGGGAGCTGGCTGCGGGCTACAAGATTGCTTGGCAACAAAAACTATGTAATTCCTGGAGGGAGCTAGAAATGGGCTGTGGTATGGCTTGGCAGCAAAAAACTACACAACTACTAGGAGACTGACTTGCTGAACACCTCTGCGCAGTTTGTGAGTTGAGCGAGATTCTGGGCTGTTGAGGGGCTTGCTCAAGAATCTGCGCAGTTTTCTGGGTGAGCAGCTGATCGTTTGTTTGGGTGGCTGGCTGGGAGAAGTATGCAATTCCTGGAGGGAGACAAGAACAGGCACTAGGTGTCCGTCCAGCCTGTCTGCACAGTTTCCTCAGTCAGTGGAGTCGGTAAGGTCTACATATTCTGTGCAATTTTTAAGGGGAGTGAGTCACGTGGGTCACTGCCCGATCACTTTTGTGTTGTTTTGGGTGACAATCAGTCGAGTCAATTGTAGGGTGGAGGTCCGACTGTTAAAGGGTGATCTGGTCATAAAAAATTCAGCAAAGTGACTAAGTGTGTGAGCGAGTGAATTTGTGCATATGCGACCTTGCAAACACACACTCAACATAACTTGACAACAAGATGCCTCAAACCATCAAGACACCATATGCTCAACATTATTAACTGATGGTGCAAGTGATAATCATGAATCTTGTGATAGATCGTTGAATGATCGCGATGATGCTTCTGCGACAATGCATACAACTTTGTGTGTGAGTGCGACGGATGTGTTATACGAAATTTATACCTACGGATAAGTACATCTTCCCTAGGTGGGTAGTTACACTTGGAAGAACAAAATAAATGTGTTTAACCTTTTCCTACAATAGATAGATAAGATAAAGGAACCTACTTGTGATCCTTCACTTCCTTTTATCTCCTTTGAGTTGCTCTCGTTGCTACTGCTCAAATTGAATTCTCTCAATTAGTACCTGCCAACATAAACAAAAGATGACAACAATCAAAGCATATGATCTATCTACTATAAACAAATGGAATCAACAACATTTTAGCATACATTCATCATAGATATGAACAAAAGTATGGGAAAAGGAACAAACAAATTTATTGATTGATAGAAGGAGAAGTTACACCCAATGTGGTTCGATCCTGTGTCACTCATATAGCTTAGTCCAAACCCTCATCACACCAATAACACATCAATCTAGTAGCATAACATTACTTGACAATGATTTCAAGTCTCAAACCAACAATATTTCTTTACAATCCAAGTTCCAGCCCTAATCGTTATGATGAATGGTCAATTTATAGGGAAATGCAAGTGCTTTTGTCATAAATAGGGTATTGAATGGTTTTCCATAATTGGAGTTAGTTTCCATGGAGAAAGGGATGAGAGTATATAGGGTTAATTGATCCATAACCTATTCAAAATGAGCTCATAGGATGAGATAAGAGCTGGGCATCCTTCTAGAATGCTCTAGAATCAAGGAATATTCCAAGAATCATATGCCAATTTCACTCATTCCTGCCCAGTGTAGGTTTAAGTGGGCCTAAGTGTACTATAGTGCAGGTATGAATGGACCTACCTGCTCTGCAGCACAACTGCCCTTGACCAAGGTTGTGCTGCTGTCACAAGGAAGCATTTCAGCAAGGTTTCAAGCTAGGAAACTTTCATGGATGAAAGCATTCAATTTGATGACTTGTCTAGGGCATGTAGCAACTGAATTAGGGTTTGATGAGCCCTAATTGTAATGATATGATCGTCGGGAGAGATGTTCCTAAATGGACATGTAACAGTTTCCCCCTAAAGCATGAAGTCGAAAATGATAATGTTGAGTGATATGCTTTATGATGTGATGAGGAGGATCTAAAACGAATAGTGGTCTATATCAATCACAATACATAATATCATGATATCATTGAATTTTTCATGAATTTCTAAGGGAAGGCATGCCCATACTCAGAATATAAAGTTTTCATTACATGTACATAAATTAGATAGTCGTCTAAAGATATAGACCCATGATAGGCTGACCATCTGAGTAAATCCATCATACAGATGATTTAGTACTCTCCTAAATTCATAGCCCGGAGGGATGAAACTAGATCGGGGTCTTCTATCTCGTCCAATCTTTTGTTCAAGTATGAGTCTAACCATGTGAAAATGTTATCTGAAGTCGAACATGGGATGACACCATCTAATTACGCAAGAGAAATCATCAATAATGATAATGATTATCAAGGTACTACAGTACATTTTGCATGGTGTGAATAGATGTTTTAATGTTGAACACCATACAAAGTCTTTCAGTTGAAGGCCAGTGATATCAAGCTATCGTTAGAAACAAGAAACTTTCCATTGATGTATGCAAGCTTCAAGGGACTGGAAGGGTGTTTGTAGGTCAACTTCTTGGATAATGTTTTGATGTTGACAAGAAGCGACTCATCGGAGGAGGGCCTTGATGTATACCCCATCAACGACATGAAACGAGTGTAATCATTTTGAAGACAAAATGTGACTAACGACACAATGTTCAGGAATGGCGGTCATGAAAATGAAGGTTTATGAGTATTGCAAAGGATGAATTTTACTAAGTGACTTCTCTTGAACATGTCGGCAACACTGAATTAATTGGCAACATTGACCCAAAAACAAAGTGATGGATGGTGTGATAGACCACAATTATGATAATCATCAAGCAGATAACCCAACCCAAATAGTCACAAAGATGAAGTGAAAGTGTCATATTCAAGAGTGACTTGCTACCATAAAGTGATTTATCCCTTTTCCCATTTCCCCAGTCATTGCTGACCAATACCTCTTAATTTTTTTAAAAACGCTTGAGGAGGATAACATATGGTTGTAGTATAATTCCAACCTTTAGGTGAATCCATCACTATGTTATGTTTTAACGAGTCTAGCAAAGGTGAAACTCAGTCTTGTCATGATGGAAAAGTTTTTCGCTATTCAATGCTTTAACGAGTTTAACGATAATGAGAACTCGGTCCTTTTCATATTTAGAGAGTTTGAAAAGGGACAAAAAGGAAACTCCATAAGTTCCTTTTCGTAAATTTGTCTCTCAAGTCTAAAAAAGTGTAAAATAATACAAGAGAGAACCTATTGACCATGTTCCATCAATGTATTCCTTTTTCGTAAGTAATCTATCTCATTCTGTAAAAGGGTTAAAATTATACTGAATAGATTTCGTTTCCAATCCATTTACGGGCTGAAAAGGACAAGCGCTCGACAATCTTTTCATGTTTCAAGAGTCTGAAATGAGCTTAAATAGGAATCCACTTAGAGGAATGAGTGGTGTTTAGGATAGAAACTGGTTCCAGTGATGTTGGAAATTCTCAAAACATGTTGATTTATGCGAAGAGGTTGGCTAATAAGATAACTCATTGGAATTGTTCCTCAAAAAGGGTAAAACAACCAAGTGAAAGTGTATGATCAACCAAGCATATAGTGATAATGGAAGGAGAAAAACCAAGGTTCATCTAATGGAAGAGGCTGATAGAATGGCAATCATGAGGGTTAAAATGTAGATGGGATCATTTTTACACAAGCTTGAACCATAGGGAACTATGCTTGGATTCAGTTTCATGTTTACACAACCTTGAAACAAAAAACTATGCTTGGATTATGTTTCATTTTTACACAAGCTTGAACCATGAAAAGACTATGCCTGAGATCGGTTTACATGCCCCCAACATGATGACTCGATTCTAGTTTCATGGCCCCAAAGCTTCATTACATTCACCTAAGTAGACTACTCATGGCTATCAGGTGGATGGAATGAAGGTTCATTTATGAGATCAAGTGAAAGACTCAACTGGGATTTTACGAGATCTAATAAAAGACTTGAATTGGAACTTTGCTCCAGGGGACCTTGTTTCATTTTTTAGTGAGCTTGACACAAGACAAGGAACTCTACGTAGATTCCTTGTTTCATTTTTAATGAGCTTGACATAAGACAAGGAACTATGCTCATGATACCTTGATCATGAACCATAAGAGGTCATGACTTCCAAGAGGTTCTCATCAGATGGGAGAACAATGCTCAAGAAGGGACATGTAGCAAGGAATCCATTAGAGAGATCTAGTTCCAATGCCCCCAGTACATAATGCACAACATCACGAAATCGATTGTCAGCTGATGTAGGCATGGAATGGGTTGCCACATAATTGACTTGTGGCGAGGAAGATACCATTGGGACAAAAGGACCATTTAAGGAAGATGGTTGACTGGAAGCCATATTTGGGTCGAGAAACGAAATCTGGTCAATGGTGACAATTCTGCCTTCATGCGGGAAACACATCACTCAAAAGAGTGTTGAAACAATAGCTCCCATGTCATAAACATAGTCGTGCCAAAGAAGTAAATTGTAATCTAAAGGGCCTGGGACTACCATCACATTGAGATAACACTTTTTCCTCCCAAAGTAATAGGAAACTATGGAAGGAGCCCTAATGGTTGACTGGTTCCTCTGTTAAAAGCCAATAGATTCTGGGTAATAGGCACAAGTGGCGGCAAACCGAGTGCTTTCCAGGCTCACAGATTCACCTTCATCTATAATAGTTCCAGATACAATCATATTATAAACCTGTACTACAAACGGGAAAGGCACATAAGAAGGAAGATGACATCCTGCTAGTCGATTCCAATCAAAGGAAGTGACCAGAGTACTTGGAGGGGGTACTGTAAGAATGGGAGAATTACCCCCATGAGTTATGAGAATGGGAGGATTTTCCTCCTGTCTTAATGGAGCAGGAGGGTTACCTCCAAGCTCATTGGAATTTGAAGAAACGAAAAGAACCTAAGTGGTATCATACTCACTCTTTATGGGAAAGGTACGATTAACTGAAGGTGAAATCGGGCCAACTGTTTCCTTGACCTATGATTGCTCAGGTATAGACTCGTGGGATTCAAATTCAGAGAGTGGGTTTGATCAGCGGTTGATTTGGGTCAATCACTTCATCAACTATAGAAGGATTTAGGCAGAGTCTCCTGTAACCAGATGGAAGTCACTGCGAAGAAGCAGGATAGTTATCCAACACTTTTTGGGCTTCATCCAGATAGGGATAAAGGTGAATGGGATGATTCCTTTCACATAACCTACAAGGAAACTTAACTTTACCCTTCTTTCCATGAACTTTACTACCAATAGTTGACTGTGTGTCACCAGCATGATCTCCAGAAGTTGATGACACAAGATGATGTGAACAAGAAGACCATTCTTCTAAGATCCAAGGAATACCAAAACAATTTCGAAGAAGATGGTCTCCCGTACAAAGTTTGTAAGGATATTGAAGTTTATGAGGCTTATCGGATGATTTTTCATCAAAAATTTCATTCGACGCAATGGTTTCTTGGTTGCTCCCATACTAAATTTTCTTCTTCTTCTTCTTCTTCCCCCTATTCTTCTTCTTACCCACCTAGTTACTAGTGTCAATACCTTGACTAGGTGAAGAGTAAGGAGGGGAGGAAGAAACAACTGATGAAGAAGGTGAAGGGTCAACTTAAAGATGAACTAGAGGTTGATTTTGTCCAGTTGTAGGAATATTCAGTTGCAGGGCCAAGGAGGTTGAGAATGACCATACTGGTAAGCCGATGGTAAGTCCTGGAAGGGACAATGTAGCCATATAAGGAGCAGTAATATTTTCGAAAGGAGGAAAAGGACTAGGAATCCCATCAAAAGGAATTCCTTGATCGGTGGAATCCAGAGTTGTTTCCATATGTCTCAACCTAAGATCAACTAAGGAGTGACGTGGAGGATGTTATCCACAGTTAAGTGTTCCCGGTACCGCCAATTTTCAGTTAAAGGGAGGTCCAAACAGCTTAATCTTGGTCTCCCTAGGTTTATATTTCCTGTTTTAGAATATAGAGAATGTAAATATGTCCAAACAGCTTAATCTTGGCATATTCTTAGATAGGTAGAGAAGCAGAGGAGCCCAACAGTTTAATCTAGGCCCTGGAAGGAATAAGGGTAGTATGTAGATAGGAAAGCATCAAAATAAAAATGAATGAAGGGTTCACAAGTCTAAGTGCACCCAAATCAAAAGAAGAAAAAATGCTAGGTAAGTAGGCTGGGTAGGTAGTTCTGAGGTTGCTGTATCCTAATTGCTAATCAATTCCAGATTTTCAGGTGTCATCTCATTCAGGACACAATCAGCATGCAATTCTATGCGAGAAGCTCAAAAGAGGTATAACTAACTCCCCTTCTCTCTTTTCCCAATCATTAACTAACTTCCCCAAAAAGAGGTCAAGATCTGCTTGACACCTCTTAAGCTCCATCATCTTCATAGCACTGGCTTGAGTAAAGATCTGCTTTACTCAAATTTGTTCCATACTTTCCCTAAAGAATGGTCCTACCCCCTTGTAACAACCTAAGGTCTCCTGAACTTAGCGCTTTCTTACCATCTCCATATTAACCACTAACATTATTATTTAGCTCCCTATATTTTCCCATCCCCCTACTAATATTAAGTAAATTTCCCCTACGTAATATCCCTCCCCTTGGTTGAAAAATAACCATAAGAACCCCCGGGAATTGCTTAGTTTATCTGAAACTTAGCAAGAACCCTTGACCTCCAAACCATCTCCCAAATACAATGGACTCCTTCCAGAGTATAAAACTTGCTTGCACCCACTTACTTGCTCTTTCCTCCCAAAACTTACACTCTGCAGAACCTTAAAGCCAGATCGCATCGCAAGATCGCACTTTCCTCTCCATGCAAGTTGTGACCCATCCGTCCCCACATGACGCGATATCGTGATATCGCGATATCGGCGGTCGCAAGCGCCAAATGCCCAACTCAAGCACCCTCCGTTCCCCGCCGATGCGATATTACGATCGCATCGGAGCTAATTCATCGCATTACCTCCTATATCAGCACCTCACCATGTCACTCTGTACCAGGGACCCACCACAGCTGACGTCATCCGCCGTACAGGCGACGTCAGCAGCCAGAAAGCCGAAACTTCGCGCAGGAAGAAAAATCGCACTTCGGAGCTCCAGAACAAGAAACAGAGGCAGTTTTCGATGCACGATTAGCGCGATCGCGCTTCGCTACGGGAAATAGGCCGTTTCGAGGAATCTTCGGGGAATCTTCTGATTTCTTAGCCCATTGCGCCCCGAAAAAGCCCGAAAATCACCCGATCGTGCCAAAATGATCCGGTTTAAAGACAGCAGCAGATCAATGACAGAGTTCAAAGTGTATCAGATCAAATCATCAGGCATCGAGCGTGTCAAAGAGTATCAGTCGACAGCGGAAGCCATCAATGTAGCGGAAAAGAGTATCAGCGAAAATCTTGATCAGCGGCCCGAAGCAGAAGAACATTTAATACCTTCCGGCAGATTCAAAGAAAGAGGGCGAAGCCACTTGAAGCCCTCAAATCACAATTATTGCACATTCAATTCACACCAGAGCAGAACCGCAGTTCCCAAAGCATAATCACTCCAGCAGCATCGTATCTAGCCCCCAAGGGCCACATTGTCACATTTTCTAATTCAGCTGCCCCCAGCGCAGCCAAAAAGATTTACTTGCATTTAATTCCAGCAACACTTAGATTTTTGAAGAGTTTTCTAGCAGACCTGTTTAGGTCGGTTGTAATGATGTATTTCCGATATTTTGCTTATAAATACCACCCTGAACAATGTTGTGGGGGGTTGGTTGGTTGGTAGTAGTATTTGGTCAGTTTTCTTTCCAGCATTGTCTCCGAGCAGAGACTCGCACTGTAACTGTCATAATTTCCATAATCAAAGATTCCTGAAAGCATGGATTGCGAAACTACTTGACGTTTTCTCTTGGCCAAGGAATGATTACGGAATTTCTGTGATTCTACATGATCCAATAAGTGCTTCTCTCCTCTGTTCAATTTTATGTTTTTTACCACCATTCCGCCTTCTAAATCGCAGGAAAAAAGAATAGCTTAAGATTTGTTTCATTACACCTTAAGTTCAATTTCTGCATTTCTCGATGTTTTCTTCAGGAATAGTTATGAGCATGTATACTTAAATGATCTTGTTTACGCTATTTCTTTCACACATGAGTGCATGTTTAGGAATTCTTAATTGTTCCTAGATCCCATTCATCCATTTCTCCTCTTTTTCAGCATGATGAAATGATTCTCCTTTGCCTTTCATCCCTGATGTTCATTCCATACTTTCAGCAGACCGATAATTGTATCCTGTGTGGCTATCCCGCTCCGTATCCCCTTGTGATCAAGAAAACGCTCGCAAGCCTCAATCTGTGATTCCATGCCCAATGTTTCGAAACTTATCACACCTTACCTTGCCTCTTTGTTCGAGAATGCTACCTTCCACCCAATCACAAACAACACTCCCTTGAAGCCAGAAAGCTAGCCTAAAATTATCAACAGAAGTTGAATCATAAGGAGAGAGCCCTCTCCGATTGTAGGTGGGATAGAACCTGCAATCCAAAGATTGGTTTGTGGTTACCTCGGCCGTATCCCTAATAGGAGCATAGGGACAACCTGAGTGATAACATAATGGCGACTCCACTGGGGAACTCCTCAGATAAATTAATTAAACCAGTCTGCAGCTCTACAGAGGAAGAAACCGACTTGTAAAAGCCTCGGTCGACCTGTATCTGTGTACTCCGCAGGGGATTCAAGCGCTTTGTTCATTTTTGTAAACCCCACTGGAGAAAGTGCTCCTGTTCTTCATAATTTGTCACGCTTAGTTTTGGTCTTTGATGGTGGACAGAGATCAGGCACTTCAAAGTCTAGGCATCCACCTGGCGACTCCACTTCAATTTCAATCAAAGGCTCCACTGAGGAACGAACCAACTTTACAGCCAAGCATTCCATGTTCCCAAGTATTAACCGTGAGAGAGAATGACCGATTTCTGGGAAGAAACTCCATTTGATGAAGCTTTAGATAAATGCAGGGAAATTTTATCAGAGTTTGAGCTTAATGAAGAATTTTTCAGAGCAGTATTGTAAAAAATACCAGGCGGCCAGAATAAAATTTTCCTTGAGTTAGTGGTTGAAAAATATGAGAACGAAATTGAACTCTTAGAGGCTCAGATACAATCGTATAATTTACGCGACCCTAAAGAGTTTTACCAAAATCTCCCTCCCCCAGTCCACAGGAAAACAGTGCTATC
This sequence comes from Pinus taeda, assembly GCA_000404065.3. Lineage (NCBI taxonomy): Eukaryota > Viridiplantae > Streptophyta > Pinopsida > Pinales > Pinaceae > Pinus > Pinus taeda. Next base: position 6,702 of record APFE030722137.1, on the reverse strand, counting down.
CGCTGAATTACAAATTCTGTATGATTCTATTTTCAAGGCAAGGATAGAAGGACTAGCTGCTAGGCTTACAACCGAAGATGCAACCACTCCATCTGACCAAGAATACCCAGAATCATGCCGAAGTCTCCCTTCTCCAACTCAGGGGGAAATACTGTTACCTGCTGACCTGCAGATTCTGTATGATTCTACTGTCGAGACAGAGACAGAAGGACTAGCTGCTAGGCTCATTACCGAAGATGCAACTACTCCATCTGACCCAGTAGACCCAGAATCATGCCGAAGTCTCCATTCTCCAACTCAGGGGGAAATACTGCTACCTGCTGACTTACAAACTCTGCATGATTCTATTGACAAGACAGAGACAGAAGGGTTGGTTGCCAGGCTTACCACCAAGGATGCAGTCGCTCCATCTGATCAAGAAAACCCAGAAGAAGTTCTCTCACATGATGATTTTATTGATCCTATTGCAGACTACATGGAACTTTTGTTTGACCCAAGTGCTTTAGCATGCTTTCTCAGTGAAGACCACATACATCAACAAAAACCCTTATATGCCACAATTTTGATTATGAGGGCATATACCCGAATGATGCTTTTACGTTCATAGACCATCAGTGAGCAAGTTCATCTTGTTTCTCAATTGCTTAAATGGCTGCACTGGTTGTTTGATCTCACCTAACGGCAAAGTAAGTGCTCCTTAGGGTAGGTAGGTAGGAGAAATAAGGCAACCGGAGAAGACGATTTTGCAGAAAACAGCAACAACTAAAGACCAAGGTGTTCTGACCTACTGTTCTTGACTTCTCGCAAGGAGAAGCCATCCCCAAGTGGAGCCACTGTTAGCTTCCTGCTGCAGCAGGTTATTCATTTTTCATGATTGACATTTTACAGGCCAAATATGTC
>APFE030722131.1:0-27452 GCA_000404065.3 Pinus taeda | reverse complement strand
GATTTTAATTTGCAGGACGGATTGTTATTTCGTGGTGGACAACTATGTATTCCAGATTGTTCGATGAGGGAAAATTTAGTGAAAGAGAAGCATAGCGGAGGTTTAGCAGGACATTTTGGCGTTGATAAAACATTGGAACAGCTAGGACACTTTTACTACTGGCCGAAAATGAGTCGAGACGTACAGAGGTATGTAACCAGATGTAAAATCTGCCAACTGGCGAAAGGGCACAACCAGAATGCTGGGTTATATACGCCCCTACCAGTTCCAAGCAGACCTTGGGATTCAGTCAGCAATGACTTTGTCCTAGGATTTCCCAGAACGCAACGGGGTTATGATTCAGTGATGGTGGTGGTGGATAGATTTTCCAAAATGGCTCATTTCATTCCGTGCCAGAAGACTAGCGACGCCACCTATGTGGCACACCTCTTCTTCACAGAAGTAGTTCGATTACATGGCTTACCAAGGACTATAGTTTCAGACAGGGATGTAAAATTTACAGGGCATTTCTGGCGCACCCTGTGGAAAAAGCTGGGCACACAGTTAAATTTCAGTTCTGCGTATCACCCGCAGATGGACAGACGGAAGTAGTTAACAGAAGTTTGGGCAATTTATTGCGAAGTTTGACAGGATAAAACTCGCGATTGTGGGATCGAGCTCTGGCCCAGGTCGAATTCGCTTACAACAATTCGCCTAATCGGAGCACAGGTCTAAGCCCATTCAAAATCTTATATGGTATGCATCCGCGGGGAGTACATGAATTACGGGACTTAGGACAGCTGGAAAGGAGGAGTGCAGACGGGGAAGATTTTTCCGAGGCAATGAGCGAACTGCATGAGAAAGTTAAAATGAAGTTACGGGACTGCACGCAGAAATATAAATAGCATGCAGATATCAAACGACGTGAGGTACATTTTGAGGTTGGAGACGAAGTGCTTGCGCATTTGCATCGGGAAAGGTTTCCTAAGGGAACGTACAACAAGCTGAAGTTTAAGAAAATCGGCCCATGCAAAATTCTTCGCAAATTTTCAGCGAATGCATATGAAATTCAGCTGCCACCTGATATAGGCATATCTCCCATATTCAACGTGGCAGACCTGTTTCCATATCATGCCCAGGCAGCAGACGAAAACATGGTACAGCCATAATGGGACAACCAGTTCGAGAGCAGTCTTTGGAAGAAACAGTTACCGTCGGTTAAGACTCACGAAATTGAGGGAATTATCAGCACACAAGTAGCCAAACGGACGCGTAGAAAGGAGTATCTGCGCTATCTCGTCAAGTGGAAGGACCGTCCAATGGAGGACAGTTCCTGGCTCAACGAAGCACAGGTTCGGAAGGTCGGATACTCGGTGGAGGAGCTCATGGAACGGAGCCATGAGAACTCTCTTTTACCCCGGCAGCCTGATGCAGGAGCATCTGGTCGACAGGGCGAAGACCGAGACAGGGCGGACAGAGTTTCAGAAAAAGACTGGGAAGGTTAAACAGTTCGACAAGGGATAGCAAGACTGTTAGGTTCTTACATTTTTCATTTTATTTTCTCTACCAAGGTCAACTACAGTTTGTTTAATTTCTGTTGGGTAATTTTTAATTATTTTACTCTACTGTAGATATCAGTGTTAATTGTAGTTAATAGATTAGATTATTGCAAATAATGTACACAGTCACCCTTTGTGGGACCAGAGTGACAGATTAGACAGAGTCAGTTTTATAAACTGTCAAATAGAAACTGAAAGAGCATAACTATCTAACTGATTATAAGAGGTAACTGCTTACAGTTATCAACCGAATTTCCTCTAATGTATAAATGACAAAACCGAAATCCCAAAGAGGGTTCGGCAGCTAAGCAACAAAGAAATATATTCAAAGAAATAGACAGAGAGAAATTTCTTTTCCTTCATCTAAGAATTCTGTGCACAAACTAATGTATAGACAAACTATCTAAGTTCTGTACAATTCAAGATTTATGAGAAATAGAAGTTCTGTATAAATTATTTTAACAGACAAATACCGTGACCGAGAGTCACTAACACAAATTTAAATATATGTGAACAATCGCATAGTAAATAACAGTGCAGGTGAATACACAGACAGTATCCCAAATAACTGAGCGCACGGCGAATCCAGACAAGACAACAGCAAAGCGTAAACGGAAGAGCGAAGTTGAGCAGCATAAGGACCCCAGGTCGAAACCGGGTAAGAGACAAAACCCAGGAAACTAAATATGAATTTTTCAATTTCCAAACATATATATATATATTACATTGCAGGCCTGAATCAACCAAATAAGTTTACAATGAAACTCGTGACGACGGTCGAACCCTTTAGACCATTAACAGACGTGACAAAGAATATACAAAACCCTATATACTACAGCAACAAAATACAGACGCGAGTTTACAATACATGGCCAAAGACCAACAGGGTACCTAGGGTACAAGCCAACATGAATCTACAGGTAGCCTAAGAGCATACGAAAGCAACTAAATGAAAAGCACAGAGCTACCTGGAAGCATGAAGCCGTAACCTGTTGCGAAGAGCCACGGAGCCGTCACCTGCAATGACAGAAAGCAACCACGTTAGGGTTTGAAGCAATGACAAAACCCTGACCCGACACCATACCATAAACTCATGAGTAAAGGAACGAAATAGCCAAGAAGACGAGGACTAAAAGAGAAGGGGAGATACTGTACTTGTAGGTGAACGATTCCCCTGTTCACCGAGACAAAACCTGACCACAGAGGGGCCAAATTGGTCAGTCATTATTCGAGAAGCGAAAAAGGAAATATAACAGAGAACTTAAGCTTACCTAAACGACGAGTTGAATGCTGGAAAACAGTTGTTGCAGACCATCGAATGTACACTGCCACTGAGCATAGCCGAAACCCTCCATACGAGAAACGACCACAAAGATACAACGCCATTGACCGAAACAAACCAACAACTCAGAAAGATAACCAGTCGACAGAGCAATCCACAGAAGAATCCGACAACAAAACCACTAACAGAGTTATAACTTACCAACAAATGCATGAACCAAGTGTACAGGCGGAACCACGGTGAAAAACCAAGCATTTGAGCAAGAAATCCATATAAAAACGACCAAGTATCGACTGTTATCTCAGAGACAGAGCCGAGCTCGAAACCAGGTCGCAGAGCAATGAAACCACAGAGCAAAATGACAATGAGCGCGAAATGAACCAACAAAAGGGCAAACGGGAGGATTAGGGTTGCAACACAACCGAGGTGGACAGGTGTTAGCACGAGAACGGACGAGGTACCAGGAGGTAGATAGGTAATCACTATCGCATTCAATATCGGACTGAGCCAAAAGATTAACAATCAACCACAATCAACAAACAAATCTGAAAGTACCGTGGGTAGGTGAGCTGGAGAGGGGCCGCGTGGACGGGCCACATCATATTATATTTATATTCTTTAGTTTTTTCTCGGTAAAAAACTAGCTAGTCTATTGTATTATATTTACAGGTAAACTTTACAAGCAGTGGGACAGGCCGTCCAGGGCCAGCAGTGGCACCTTGGATAGCTTAGCTTTGAAACAAAAAGCTCCCTCGCAGGGGCATCACCTACAGGACTTCCAAAATTCCTCCAAAAACTTACTGAGGCTGGAAACCAATATGACTTGACAAGCAACAGAACATGGAACCGCATTGAGTTAAACATGAGCATGACGGCCCACGCAGGGGCTTCCATCAAAAAGTGACTGTGGACCGTGTCCATCAGAGAACTTGCCGTGGACCGACATGTACAAGACAGTATTCAAAACTGAGAGTAAACTAGACCGACATAAACAAGACAGTGTAAAAAACTACAAGTGAACAAACACAGTGATGACCAGAACCCAAATAACCGCAGAGACCTTTATCCTGGATTCGAGCTGAGAGAGAAGGGCATGTGCCGGTACGCGTGTCGAAAGATCAGTCGTCGCAGAGGCTTTTGTCTTCCATGATATAGCACCATCCCTGGCCCTCAGGGACTCCTTCCCACATGGTGGTCCATGGATCCTTTGCAGTGCCCTAAGGTTCCGGCACCTGGGGATGCGAGGGGGCATGCAGAATCTCCTTCCCTGAGGTGCCCACCTCAATTGGTGGATGCAGAACATGGCTCTCCTCCCCAGTGCCCTCTGGAGGTGGTTTCACCGATCCTGGAGGCTTCCTGCCATCATTCCTTTCAGGAAATTTAGTAAAAAGAACTGAAATGTGAGCATTGATACTTTGCATTATCCTTTGAGCTGCCCAGGGTGAACACAACCGAGCCGAATGCTGGAAGAACGAGCTCCCCTTCACTTGAGCTGCCAACCTCCATGAATTGCCCCGCTTGAATTGGTGTAGCCCTTGCCCGCCTGTAGAAGTAGCAACAGTAGCAGTGATGGTGCTCATCCGCTGCCGGTGGGCGAGAGGATGAACCTCGCCCAGGTCCTCTTCTGCTTGGTTGTCGTTCCCGCAGCCTTGCCATGGACACCCCTCTGTCTCCCTCGTGAACCTGAGATGAATTGTAAGACCAAACACAAGGCGGAACTCGCCACAGGTCCCACTCAGGCGTGAAAATCTCTGAGCAACCTTTGCCTGAGGGAGGAATTTCACTCCTCGTAACCCGTTTGCCTTGAATTCTCTTGAATTGCCGCTCCCACCTAAGGCATGTACCTGAATTGCAGCGACGGAAAGCCAAGACTGCTTGTCGAGGTGGTAGGATAACCGCCCACCCAGAATTCTTCCGCGTCTGCACCTCCCCAGCTTCACCATGCCAATGAGCTTGCTTCGGCTCATTTTCCCCTTGATATCCTACCTCATTCCCTCGTTGAGAGCGAGTAATAACTGCAATCTGCGACTCCATCTATTCACTCTGCTCGGCATTGAATGCCCAGAGCTCGGGCTGCGGAGTATTGAACTTTGGCAGCGAATTCCCATTAACCATTAATATTAGCATGGGGCGGCACATGCTGGGCATGTGGCTCGACCCCCTATGACGTGCCAGCACCCGCATCCGGGGATTCAGTGTCTCTTTGGAGGAGATTCTCACATTCCTGAGTCTGTTGATTACTAGGGATGATTTCCAAGTTTCCTACTTGGAAAGGTTGGTTACTTTCTACCCCAATATTGGCTAGGAAATCAATAATATTATTACCTTCTCTTCTGGTGTGATGAAAGGAGAGGGCTCTGTGATTGCGCAGCTCATGAGCAATGTTGTTTAGCCTTGCTTCTAGTCTCCAACTGCCAGCTACTTTTCTAGCTTGAGAGCCATTCTGAATGCGCGTTGCCATGTTGATGATGATCTGGGAGTCGCCTTCCACTATCAACGGTTGAATATTGAGTCACTTGGCAACTAAGAGCCCTTGCCAGAGTCCCTCCAACTCCGTGGAGTTATTGGTGTCCCACCCTATATTGCCGAAGTAGATCTGTAGGGGGGTACCATTGTGATTACGAATGATACCTCCAAATTCTACTGGCCCAGGGTTGCCTTTAGAGGGTCCATCAACGTTGATTTTGTATGACTTGGTGGGTGGGGCAATCCAATTTCTGACTTCCTTGATATTACATTTCATTGTCTGATGAGTGGCATACTCTTGTGGCAGCTCCAGCTTCAAGTTGTCCAGGATGTTTTTCTCATTATCTGTGGTAGGGAGATCTTCTTTAGTCCATGATTTCAGAAGCATGGCTTCTCTGAGATTTCCATGCAGTCTGCCCCATATTTCCTCGATGGGCGAGTCTGGTTTTTAAATATGCGCCTATTCCTTTCCTTCTAGATGTTCCATAACACTGTGCCTGGGATTATGTTCCACATGTAGTTGAGGATCGCACAGTCATAGGGCTTTTCGGCCACTGACGGATGGTATCTATGATGTCGCAAGGTCCTTTGCATCTTTTTTGACACCTGAAACCAACCTTCTCCCATAGCTGATTGGCGATTGGGCATGTATCCAGAAGATGCTGTAAGGTTTCCTCATTTTTAAAGCAGTTGTGGCATATCGAAGGACCTTGGAAATTGCGTCTCCTCAGCTTATCCCAGGTAAGAATATTTTTGTGCCCAACCATCCAGAGGAAATGGGATATTTTGGGCCAAGCTTTGAAGTCCCATATTCGCCCCCATAGAGGGTCCGGCCTGATGGTGGAGTCGCCTATAAGATTATAGGCTTCGGAAGTGGAATATGATCTTTTGGGGAGGTAGCCCCATCTGAGGATATCCTCGTTGTTCTAATACCGAATGCTTCTCTTCTTTAACTCATCTTCAAGTGCTGCTACTTCCTGAATGCTTGTGATACTGGTTATCTAATTGCTCGGTCGCCACTTCCTGAATCCATTTACCACTTCTTGTTCCCAGAATTGATGGATGGTTGCATGCTGCTACTCCTGTCTGTTCGGAATGATCATTGAAGGAAGAACACTTGAGAGTTTGGGCAGTTGGTTCCAAGCGTCATTCCAAAATCTAGCACTGTGACCATTCCGTGTTTCCCAAAAGCTGTGTTTCTGGATGAGTTGATGATGCTGTTTGGCGGCATTCCAAATAAGTGACCCACTGATTGTGGGCTTGAATATTATGAGCTCTGCTTGGGGCATGTTGTTGGTGTATTTGGCGGTCCATATTTTGGCCCATAACTTGTCTGGATTATTTATCCATTGCCACCATATTTTGGCATTCATGATGGTGTTGCTGTACTCTGGATCTCTAAGTCCGATGCTGCCTTTGATTTTGGGCCTGCATACCGTGTCCCATTTCACTAGTGCCCATTTGTGATTAGTGGCAGAGCTTCACCACAAAAAGTCACGCTATAGGTTTCTCAATCTTTTTAATACCCATTTTGGTGCCGCAAGGATAGAAAAAAGATAGAGAGGCATGGCTTGGAGGATGGACTTAATAAGCACAACCCGACTAGCTAGATTGAGGGAGCGGTGAATCCATAGATTGAGTTTTGAATCGAGCTTCTCAAGGAGAGTTCGCCAGGCAAGCTGCTTTATGGCCGAGGCAGTGAGGGGAGCTCCAAGGTAAGTGGATGGGAGAGAGGCGGTTTGCAAGCCAAGGATACGGGAGATGACAGATTTAACTGACGGAGGGGTGTGGAAGAAGAAGATTTGTGATTTGGTGTTATTGACCTGAGTGCCAGAGGCTTCAGAGAAGTCGTTGAGCAGGGATTTCAAGCAAGAGGCTTCCTGAGCCGAGGGGTAACCATAGAGCATGGTGTCATCAACAAATTGCTGATGAGAGGAGGCCGGGGAATTGTAGATAGAGATTCCTCTGAGCTGATTAGACTGGAGGGCCTGCTTGATGTGTCTGCCAAGACCCTCAGCCATTATCACAAATAGGAAGGGGGAGAGGGGGTCCCCTTGTTTTATGCCTCTGGAGGGTTTGAAAGGGCGGGAGGGAAAACCATTGACAAGGAGGGAGAAATGGGAGGAGGTGATAAGGCTCATGATCCAACGAACCCAGGTGGAACAAAAGCTAAAAGCTTTCAACATATGATGAATGTAAGACCAGCTAAGCTTGTCGAAAGCTTTGGAGAGATCGAGTTTGAGTAACATACCAGCTTGCTTGGATTGCTTGAGCGAATGGATGATTTCGTGTGCGAGGATAATTCCATCCATTATCTGTCTACCTTCGACATAACCCGATTGCTCCGGAGAGATGAGCATGGGCAGAAGAGGTTTTAATCTATTAGAAATGAATTTGGAAATGACTTTATAAATGAAGTTATAGAGAGAAATGGGTCTGAATTTATCAGGAGTTATGGAGTTCTCCTCTTTAGGGATGAGAGTGATGAAAGTGGAGTTAAGGGAGGGGAGAAGCCAGCGTAGAGCTCTGGATTCCTCAACTACTTGCCAAACCTCCACCTTAATCAAATCCCATAAAACATGAAAAAACGTGGTAGTGAAACCATCTGGTCCAGGGGCCTTACCTTCTTTGAGCTGCGCCATCGCCTCATCTACCTCCTGGGTTTGAATTGGGCGCATGAGTAACTCGTTGTGTTCCTCTGTAACCGGCTTGGGGATGTTGCTAGTTATTTTTCCAATCGTCCTCTGCCGATCCACCACCTGCTCTTGGTGTACCTACTGAAAGTGATTGAGGAGGGTTTCTTCTATTTTCTCATACTCCTCAACTTTCACCCCCTCTTGGTTTTGGATGAAAGGAATCTTATTGTGCATCCTTCTCTGCACTGTAGTTCTATGGAAGAACTTGGTGTTGCGCTCCCCTTTTTTAGCCACCTGACCCTTGATTTTTGCCTCTAGTAAATTTCTTCCTGCTTCCTTCTTTCTTCAAGCTAGTTGTGTATGTGACGTTCTTTGTCCAAGGTTGCCTCTGTGTGCCCTGCATTTATTACTTTTTGATGGAGATCCTTCAGCTCCTTATTGAGCTCCTGTTGCGCCTCAAAAATATTCCTGAAGGTCTCCCGATTCCAGCGTTTTAGGTGACTTTTTAGAAATCGCAGTTTCTGCTGTAGCTGGAACATTTTTTAGCCTTCTGGTGGGATGAAGGAGGCCCATATGGTTCTGACGAAGTCCTTGAATGCTGGATGCATTAGCCAAAATCCCTCAAACCGGAAAGGTCTTTTGGTTCTATCCCCTGGTCACTGCCATTGCAAAGCTATTGGCCAGTGATCCGACCCGGAGTGGGCCAAGATTGCAGCGGTGAGATCACCTCCGAGATGCACCGCGTTATCCGAGATCAGGAAGCGATCTAGTTTAGAAGCAATCTGATGCTTGCCACCTCTGCGATTGCTCCAGGTAAAGGTGCCATTGCAGAATGGCATGTCTATGAGAGAGGCGTTTTGGATGAAGTCCTTGAAGTGATCTACTTCAGGTTCCAATCTGGATCTGCCTCCTATCTTATCCTCTATTTTGGTTATCATGTTGAAGTCCCCTACAACGATCCGAAATAGATGCTTCCTATTTATGCTTAGCGCTTCAATGGTGTCGAGGAGCGCTCTTTTACTCCCCGAGTCCTGCGGAAAATAGACATTGGATAAGTTCCCATGTATCTTGGTGCCTAGAATGTGAAAGGCGGCTTGAATGAGGTGATGGGAGGCGTGGAAGTCAGTGAGCGTTATAGCCTGGGTATTCCACGCTATAGCAAGCCTACCAGAGGCTCCCGTGGCGTCCACAGCCACAGATCGGCATCCTGGCCAGGCCTTTGAGAGTATGCGACCCAGCGTGGTACTATTGCATTTGGTTTCTTGGAGGAAACACATTTGTGGATTTTCCATCTTGATCATGTTTTTTAACATCCTACATTTTCCTAGGCTATTAAGCCCTCTTAAATTCCATGATACAAGCTTCATGGTTTAACTAGTTTGGGCAGGGCTGTAGTACTTCGTCAGCTTCGCATATCTACCGGAATCTACCAGGAGTTTTCCGATCTCTATTGTTCTCTGGAGATCTGTCTTTCTCCCCCTTTTTTTGGTCTCCTTTGGATGCGGGCTGCCATCCCAAGTGCTGCCAGGTTCTATGCCCAGTTGGTGTTGGTGGAACGCTCTGGACATGACCACTTCCAACTTATCTACATCCGACTCAGAGATTTTTTCATATGCCTTTTTTTTGCAACATAGCTCCAGTTCAATAATATCCAGGTCGTGTAGATCTATGCTTTCTGGTTCTTCCTCTATATTTTGCACTTGACTGGTTTCCTCTTGATGGGTATCTGAATCCTGAGGGGGGATCAACTTCCCATCCACCTCCATTTCCTTAAGGATCTCCGCTGTGTTTTCCTGATGCCTGCTTAGGATGGTCGGGATGATAATTGGAGATTTAGACTTGGGTGGGGGGCTGGATGGAGGGGGGTGGGTTGAAGAGGAAGGGCGTGCAGGGATACTGTCAGTATCAAGGGGCTGATCATCTGACAAATCGCCTAGGGACTCAGAGCTGTTCTTGGAAGCAGGATTTTTGGGTTTGGAAGGCTGGGGTTTGGACCCATTCTGAGGCTTTTTATGCGAGCACTTTCTGTTTGAGACTTTGGTAAAGCCATCCTGAGATGGGGATTCAGAAGATTCAGGAGAGCTGGCTTTGACATTGAGAGGGCAATCTCGAAACAGATGCCCTAGTGCATGGCATCTCCTGCACCTAAAATGCACATGCTCATAATAGAGAGGCTGGATCCACTCCTCGTCGCGATGGGCAAGGGTTACTGACTCAGGAAGAGCTTCATTCAGTCGAATAAATACACATATTCTTGCAAGGGAAATATACTTACGGGTTTTTGTTTCTTCTGCTGCCCTGATGTATTGTCCCACCCCATTTCCTATGCCCATTAGACAGTCTTCTTCCTAGTATTCATCGGGGAGTGAGTATAATCTGATCCAGACGGGTGCCCAAGTGAGATCTTCCTTGTCAGGGTTAAATCTGGGCATCCAGTCCCTGATGTAGAGACCTGCCGAGTTGAAGAAATACGGACCTCCTCCCAGGATCCTGTATTTGTCTTCCAGACAGAAGAAGATGGCAGTGAAGAAGCCCTTCGGCCCCAGCTGGAGAGTGACATCTCCCTTAGGCTTCCACTTTGCTACAATCCAACCATTTAAGGCTCGTTCGGTTGGCCAAAACCTTATGAATTTTCCAACGATTGCATGGTCCTTTATAAACTCGATCCTGCTGTCGATCTTATCTCCGGGTAGTTCTATTCGCGCCCTTTGCTTGGCTACCGGTCGACAGGTAGATGAGGTGACCTTCCGGTTATTCGCCCGATTTTCTTGTTCCTCTGGTGGATCATTGCCATTTCTCTGTTACTTCTCCCATTTGTTGAGAATGTCCGGATCAACCGACCCAAAGATGACCTTAGGTCCTTGGCTGTGCCGTGAGGGGGAGGGCTTTGAGGCACCCCCCCCCCGAGGCGGAACCATTGTCCTTCGCTGATCCCCTTCAGCGTTGTCACGCTGCAGAGATTCTTGTGCAGAGCCTGAACCCGATCCGATGTGCTATCAGCGCCGACGAGGGTTTCGTTCTAAGAACCCTAGCTCAACCCAACTTTCCGCTGCATAAATCTACTTGTGCATAACATTCATATTTATATTGTTTAGTTATATTCATGTTCATGTAATTATTTATTGATTTGAAATTATATAATATGAAATTGATATTTTTGCAAGTTGAAATTTTTGTTTTATACATGATTGTTTATAATGTAAAATGATATGCATTATTTAATTATATATGTATTATTATTATTATTATTATTAATTTTGTAATGTAAAACAAAATTATTCATGAATATAATTGTTTTATTTATTTAAAATATGTGAAATAAATGTATTTTCTTACTTAAATATAAAAAGGAGGGAGAGAGAAAGAGAGAGATGGAAGGGGGGATAAGGGAGGGAAGGAGAGTGATAGGGAGGTGGGGAGATAGGGAGAGAGGGAAGGAGAGAGGGAGGGAGAGCAAGATAGAGGGAGGGAGAGAGAGAGGAAGAGGAGGGAGAGAGGGAGAGAGAATGTGAGAGCAATCAAGAGAGAGAGATGGGAGAGAGGAAGAGGGAGGAAGATAGAGGGAGGGAAGGAGAGTGAGGGAGAGAGAGAGAGAGAGAAAGAGGGAGGGATAGATAAAGAGAGAGAGATAGGAGAAGAGAGAGAGAGAGGAAAGGAGAGGGATGGAAGGAGGGGATGAGAAATGGAGGGGGAGAGAGAGTGAGGGAGAGAGAGGGAAGGAGGGGGCAAGAAAGGGAGGGGGAGAGAAAGAGATAGAGAGAGTGAGTGATGGAGAGAGAGAGAGAGAGAAAGAGAGAGGGAGAAAGACATAGGGAGAGAGAGAAGGAGGAGGACGGCAAGGGATGGAGGGATAGAGGGTGGGACGGAGGGAGAGAGAGAAGGAGAGGGGGAGGGAGGGGGAAAGGGAGGGGGGAGAGCAAGGGAGAGAGAGAGAGAGGGAGGGAGGGAGTGAGAGAGGGAGGGAGATAGATAGAGAGAGATCTAGAGAGAGGAAAGAAGGGGGTGGGAAGGAGGATGAAGGAAGGAAGGGAGGACAAAGGGAGAGGCAAGGAGGGGTGTTGGGGTAGAGAGAGGTGGGAGAGAGGGAGAGGGAGGGAGTGAGGGATGAAGAAAAAGAGCGAGATAGAGGGAGAGATAGGGAGAGGGAGAGGGGGAGGTCTAGGCGAGGGATAGTGAGAGGGAGAGAGGGAGAGAGAGAGATGGGATAGAGGGAGAGAGAGGGAGGGAGGGGGATATGGATGGATAGAGAGAGAAAGAGGGAAAGGGAGAGAGTGAGGGAAGGAGGCATGGGAGATAGAGAGCATGGAGGGGGGAGGGAAATAGAGAGAGAGATAGAGAGAGAAAGAGATGGGACAAAGGGAGAGATAGGGAGGGAGGGGGAGACAGATGGAGAGAGAGAAAGAGGGAGGGAGAGAGGGAGGGTAGGATGTGGTGTAGTGAGGGAGAGAGAGTGGAGGTGGTGTGGTAGAGAGAGAGAGAGAGAGAGAGAGGGTGGGTGAGAGAGAAAGAGTGGAATTGAGCAAGAGTGAGAGCGTGGGAAGGAGGGTGTGGGAGGGAGATTGTGAGAGAGAGGGAAGGGGGGGGGATAGGGAGAGAGAGCGAGATGAAGGGAGCGAAAGAGAGAGAGGGCGAGAGAAAGAGAGAGAGATAGGGGGTGAGAGAGAGAGAGATGTGGGAGGGAGATTGGGAGAGAGGGAAGGAGGGGGTGATGGAGGGAGAAAGAGAGAGAGAGAGAGAGGGGGGAGGGAGATTGGGAGAGAGAGGGAAGGAGGGGGAGAGGGAGGGAGAGAGAGAGAGGGAGGGAGCGAGAGAGGGAGAGAGAATGAAGGTAGGGGGAGAAGGGAAAATGGGAGGGGGAGTGAGAGGGAGGGAATGAGAGAGAGGGGGGTGGAGGAGAGAGAGAAAGGGGGGAGAGAGAGGGAGGGAGGGGTAGGGAAGAGGAGAGAGAGAAAGAGTGAGGGAAGGAGGTGGGGTTAGGGGCAGATAGGGAAGGAGGAGGGGGAGGTAGAGAGGGGCAGGGGGGAGAGAGAGGTGGGGGGGGGGAGGAGTTGAGGAGAGAGAGAGGGAAAGTGAGGGAGGAAGATATGGAGAGATAGAGAGAGAGTGAGAGAGTGACAAGGTACATAGACAGAGAGAGGGGGAGAAGAGAGAGGGAGAGAGAGGACGATAGAATTATAGAGAGGGAGAGTGATGGAGAGAGAGATAGAGAGAGAGAATACAAGAGAGAGAGGAAGAGAGGCATAGGAAAATGGAGAGATGGGAGAGAGAGAGAGCAAGGAGGAGATAGATAATGAGGGAGATATAGAGATAAAGAGATGGAGAGAGAGAGAAGGAGCGAGAGAAATATAGATAGGTAGATAGATAGAGAGAGAGGGGGTGGAGAAAGTGAGATAGGAAGAGAGAGGAAGGGGAAGAGGGAGGGGGATAAAGGGAGGGGGGAGCGAGAGGGAGAGGTGGAGGTAGAGAGAAGGTGAGAGTGAGAAAAAGACAGGGAGAGAGAGAGAGAGGGAGGGAGGGAAGGAGAGAGAGAAAGAGAGGGAGGGAGGGAGAGATACATGAGGAGGGGGAGAGTTCGGGAGAGAAAGAGAGGGAGAGAGCGAGGGAGAGAGAGGGAGGATGTGTGGGGAAGGATAGAGGGAGGGAGAGAAAGAGGGGGAGAGAGAGAGAGACAAAGAGGGGGGCGAGAGAGAGAGAGCGGTCGAGAGAGAGACGGATGGGAGAGAGGGAGAGAGAGGAAGAGAGAGGGAGGGAGGGAAAGAGGGAGGGAGGGAGCGAGGGAGGAATAAAGAGAGAGAGGAGGAGGGAGAGAGGGGGAAGGAGGTTGCGGGAGGGAGGGAGGGAGAGAGAGAGAGAGAGAGGGAGAGGGAGAGAGCAAGGAAGGAGGTTGGGGGAGGGGAGGGAGAGATGGGAGGCGGGGGGGAGGTAGAGAGGGAGGGAGGGAGAGAGGGAGAGAGGGAGAGAGGGAAAGAGGGAAAGAGGGATAGAGAGAGAGGGGATGGAAGTAGGAGGGAGAGAGAGATACTAATAGTCGGTGCAGAATCACACTTCTTCAGATGTGATTCTACTATGCAGAATCATACTTCTTGGGATGTGCCAACAATTGGTGCTTCTTCATTGTCTCTAACACCTACATTAAATGGGAGAGGTGCTCCTCCTAGGTAGCAGTGTTCTAGTATATCATCCACATGAGAAATACAAAATGAACCTATAAAAGGGTGAAATATATCATTCATTAACCTCATGAATGTACTTGGTGCATTGCATATGCCAAACAACATAATTAATCATCATACACACCATCTTTGGCTTTAAAGGAAGTCTTCTAGGTATCCTCTTCACATTCTCAAACCCGGTGATACCTTGACTTTAAGTCCGAGTTGGTGAAGTATATTTTTTGCTACAATTCATCCAATAGATCATCTATCTTAGGAAAGGGTTACTTTATCATGACCATATTGTTTTATAAAACCTTGTAATGAATGCACATCTATCATGTTGCATAATTCTTAGGCACAATTATAATGGGTGAACCACATGATGAGGTACTTGGTCGAGAAAAATTGTGTTCTGTTAGTTGTTGCAACTGCTTCTTCCCACTTTTTGTTTATATAAAATTCCACTTGTACGAGCCAATGTTTGGTAGTGGAGAGTCTGAAAATAGCTATATTTTGTGCTCCACTTTGTTGAATTTTCATGGTTACTACACTAACAATTATGTTCCAGTGACTCATTAACCAAATCATATTATATCACATTCATCATTAGTAAATTATACATAGGAAATATAAAAAACAAAACAATAATGAGAGTAGGATCATGAAGGGACAAGAAAACAAAAGAGACACACATTTTTACCTTGGGAAAACCCTAACTAGGGAAAAAAACAACAACCTTTCCTTAGAAAAATTGTTCATTTCAATAAGAGATACTAGTATCATCTTTCAAGTCAAAATAAATTAGAACTAACTAGTAATCAAACCTAGGTCAAACCCAGGTCATGAAGGAAAATCCTCTTTCCACTACTACTCCCTCTATCACGTGAGTTCTTTCACTTCTGTCAAAGGCAAGTCATATGTTAAAGAGGTCTACTAGGACATTTGCTATCCCTATATCCAAAAATGTCATGTCTAAGGTCCGTACAAAACCTTCTTTATTTTGTAAAAATGAGATTCCCTCTCATGTAACACAAATCCCTTAGGTAGCTCTATGTGCACTTCTTCTTCCTGAAATAATCCATTGGGGAAAGAGGTCTCCACATCCACTTGATGTAATTTTCAAACAATAATATAAGCATGAAAAATAACAGTTGTAACATAAGTGTACCTGGAAACTGGAGTCTCCACATAGTCGACTCACTTTTTCTATGAGAATCCTCATGATTATTTCTGTGTGCTTCTCCTTGCTTCCATATACCACATAATTCATCTTCATATTCACATGGAAGTCACCACCGACTTGTCTTCAACACAATTTCCTCCATCATAGCATTCTTCAAATTTGATGGCCTACCCGCTCCCTCTAATCTAGGAGCTCTTCTCGTCGTTAGGTACGATTAATACAATTTCTCTCTTGAACACATTATTGATCCTGGGAGAACCCTCTTGTCACAAATTTTTCCTCATTCTTCCAACACTTCCATTTGTTTCTAGAGCCTTGTCAACCTTCACGATGTACCTTCAACCCTCACTAGGAGACCATGGAAGAAAAATTATAATCCAACAAAAAAAACAAAGATAAGAGACTAATTAATAGTAAAACAATAATAATCAATGAATAGATATAAAAAGTACTTATCTTTTTCAAATATTGTCAACTCCCTCTTGATATTTTCCTCCTTGCAGGAGTCATTGAAATCCATATGCCAACTCATGAGCTAGGGTTTCTTATGAACTAAGGTTTTCTCTCCTTCCTTGCATGAGCTAGGGTTTCTTATTTTAACAAAAACATTGATCTAATAGGTCTATCTCTAGGGTTTTATCCACAAACAATAGGTTTTTTTGATCCTATCCTTCAAGCCTGTTGATGGAAAAAAATGAATGAAATCAACAATGGGTAGGTCGCCCAGTCATGGTCCCAACGAAATCCTTATCCTTTTGAAAAGGTGATTATGACTTGTTCAAATGGGTCAAATTACCCTCTCTCTCCCTGTTGAATTTTGGTGTTTCTAATAACTTATCAACAAGAAAATTTGATCAAACTTACCCTCTTGTAGCATGCTTGTAATGTAGTTATTAAGCTGACATAAGGGCTCAACCAAACCACCAATGCAGTTTCTCATATGTAAGGAAAATTCTAAAATATGAGAACTAAATCTAAATCTAAATCTAAATGCAAATAAAATATAATCTATTATGGAAGCAATCAAAAGGATATATTAAATCTAACTCGATTAAAAGAAGGATCAATCATCCTCTCAATCAAGAGAAAAATATTGAAATTTGGACCAACTTTAATTTAGAATAAAAGTCAAGTAAATAAGAGAAGGAAATAATTCTATTACTTGCTACTTATTTGAACAAATATATACATTCAACTACCAATAAATTGGTATTGTGCTGCACATACCTCTATATTCAAATAAAATGAATTGAAAATAAGTGGTATAATTTCATTAAAGAAATAGTTCTTAATATAATCATGACTAAAACAAAGATAAACTTGTCATCAATCTACTAAATAGTTATAAGTGATAATATGCATGTCTATTCAAATTCATTGCCTATCTTTAATATGAATAAGAGCTGTCACTAAAATATAGGTTTTCAATGTTTAGATAAGCATACAATCAACTCAAATTTGTAATAGTGTAACCCAACAATCAAATAGTTATCTTGATGAATGATTCAACCATAATTAAATTTAAAT
Source organism: Pinus taeda (assembly GCA_000404065.3). Taxonomy (NCBI): domain Eukaryota; kingdom Viridiplantae; phylum Streptophyta; class Pinopsida; order Pinales; family Pinaceae; genus Pinus; species Pinus taeda. The sequence goes on along the minus strand of APFE030722131.1, from coordinate 10,665 downwards.
GAAGACCTTCAATCAACCTCTAACTTTGACATTAGTGCACAAAAATTCCATACCTGATTGTAGCATTTGAGTACATGATTTCTAAAAAATTCCATGATATCATGAAATTTTGGAGCTGGAATACACCTCTTAAAATCTAGTCCAAATATATCCAATTTTATACAAAATTCAGTCCTCTACAATAGTGCAATAAACTCTGTTTTTGAAAACAAGTAGAAGCCTTTTCTCCTTTTCCCTATTGTTATTTATAATTACAAAAATAAATGCCCAAAAAGGAGAGTTGTTGAAAGAATGGTTGAGATCTTTGATTTTAGTTGGAAAGAATCCCTTTCTCTTCATTGCCAGTGCAATCCATTTTCTCCAAGATTTCTTTTCCTCGTCATTTCCACCAAGGTCTACAAAGAACCAAACAAAATAAAAATTAAAACCAATTAAAATAAGGAAAAACTAAGATTTCCAAAATTTTGAAAAATAAACTAACCGATCAGAATTTAATTTAATAGTTTAATAAAACCAAATCTAAGTTTTCCCCTTGCTTGCTTGTGAAGAGAAGATTTAGGAAATTGATCTTATAAAACTAATTTGCAACAACAAGCCACTTTGGAAGGATGAAAACTCTCCAAAACAAACTCATAAATTGATTTTTTGATGCAAATTCATCACTGTAAATTATGTTATTTTTTTTGGAGTGGTTAATGATCGAATTTGGTCATACAACCACTCCCATATCCTTTTGGAAGATATAATATTTCCAACAACCTCTCATGTGCTCATTTTCATTGCATAAAATTCAAGATATTAGCCTCCAAAATTGAAATTCCCAAATTAGCAAACTATTGGAAAATACATAGTCCTAATATGTTTTTTATTAATGTTAAGTTTAAATAACTTTAAAAATATTTAAAATAAAATATAAATAAAATAAACAAATATAATAAATAAATTTAAAAATTCAAAAGAGGAGTTTAAGTTTTTAATGGTTTCAAAGTAAAAGTAAATGAGGGGATGCATGTACATGTAAAGGAATAAAGGAGGCAGTGGGTGGAGGCTTGTGAGTGGAGTACGAGCCCGCCACCACTCCAAGGTATTTTTTATCTACCCATTAATAAATATAAGCTCCCATTTTAATTATAATTTGCTCTTTGTGCTTCTTTGCCTTCATTCCGAAGTCTAGTGAACCTGGGTGGGTTTGGCAAAAATGAAATTACAATACCTCTAAGAAGTTAGGGAACTGGGGAAGAATACTCTATGTCATTGTTAAATAGTTAAAATTATATTTATAAATAATTAATTTTAATTAACTTAGTCAATTAAGGTTAAATCAATTTAATAAAAAATATTACATATTCATATAAATTTTATTTACAATTTGTAAAAATATAATAAAATACAAATTTACAAATTTTACATCGAGGTAATGAAATTCAACCAAACTTTGACTATAGATATTTTCTAAATTTTAAGTCACAATGAGGTGAAATTCGAACCATTGGAAAATTACAACAAAACACATGTAATAGAGCAATCAAAATGAAAATATAAGAAAAGCTAAAATATCACAAAATAAAAAAAATTAAAGTATTAAAGGATTTGTTTGACTAAGATTTACATGGAGGGTCCCCATAAAAGGTTTAAAAATTATAGGGGGTATTGTGAAAAAAAACCTAGGACTTCCAAATACAAACTTTTTCATGTTCTAATTGGAATTTGTTTCTATATACATGAAGTAACTTTTCTCCTTTGATTCAATTTGTAACATCAAGCAATGACACCTCAGTCATAAAATATATTTCCACAATACTACAAGGTATACAACACTACTTCTGAACACATATCCTATAGTATGATGCAATGAGAGGAAGTATCTCTACACATGTCCTTACAATAATTTCAATTCAACATATCACACTTCACAAGTGTATGGAACATACTTGGTCCATCCTACTTAACAAGTCGTATCTTGCCTTTATGCCTTATCGAACTTCCATATTCAAAACTGTGATGATGTCATTACTAGAAATACGAATATGAATTATATGATACAAAAAAATGGGATGGTTTGAACAATATGGAGATTACTTCTACTTTTGGAGGTGAAAATTTTCAATTTATTTCTTTTGGTCCGACTTGAATACTTATTGAAGCTACAATAAAATCAACACACTTCCCTCTTGGAGGATAACCCTTTAGTCTCTTAAAACACACCCTTATATTATTATATCAATTCTTCCATTTGTTGGTTTTGTTCCTTATAACACCCCTTGAAAGATGAATTTTCTCTCATCAAATCTTCTACACATTGGTTTTATTTAAAGAATAGTAAAACATATGTCTTTCTAGAATTGATTAGTTTCTTGGCTTGGTTGGCACTTACCAACAAAAAATTGGAGTTTCCATTATATGTGTTGATGGTTAAGGAATTTCCATCCTTGATGAGATGATACTAGTTGGCTTTCTGCATGAATATTTTATCATACTTGTAATTATAGGGAATTCCAAATACCACTCCATGTACATCAAGTGGAACTACATCTAATTCTACTTCAACAATGATGCAGGAGCATCTGGTCGACAGGGTGAAGACCGAGAAAGGGCGGACAAAGTTTCTGAAGAAGTTTGGGAAAGATGAACAGTTCGACAAAAGGACAGCAAGTCTGTCAGAGTTCTTACGTTTTTTATTTAATTTCTTCCAAAGTCAACTACAACATTAGATTCTGTTAGTTAATTTTTATTTATTTTACTTTACTGTAGCAACAGGTCTTAATTATAGTTGTTAGAATTAGATTAATATCAATAAGCAATGTAAACAGAAAACCCTTGTGGAACAAAGAAGACAAAGTAAACAAACGCATAGACAGGTAAAGTAAGTTTATAGTAACTGCCAGGCAAACTGTAATAGAATAACTATCTGACAAACTGTAAGGAATAACTATCTGCAGTTATCTAACTGCCTGTAACTATTGTATAAAAGGACAGACAAAATGACCCAGAGGGGTTCAGCAGCTAAGCAATTTGAAAAGAGAATTAGAGAAATATATATCAAATTTCCTTCATCTAAAATTTTGTGCACAAGTAGACATACGAATGGAATACATAAGTCCTCTGTATTAGAAATTTCTATATATATTTCTGTACAATTAATTCGTTGTAGGCAAACACAGTGACAGAGACTCACAAAAAGTTCACATATATATTATTGCATATCCAATATCGTTGCAGGCAAACACAGTGACCGATATTCCAAATACCACAAGTCTAAAGATAAGCCGAGACCGAGAGTGAGCAACAGGCGGAAAGAAGCGAACAGTTTCGAAGAACACAACGACCCACAGTCGAAACCGGGTAACAAACAACATCAAACTTAATCATAGATTACATATCACTGTATAATACATTGCAGGCTTGTCGAATTTAAAATTACATGAATGAACTGTGCGACGAGGGTTCGATGAACCGAACCATCAATTAACAGAACCTACAGCAACCCTCCACACCACGGCTACGGGTTGGAACAGCCAAACATTAAACGCTACAACTATTAATCATACAGACGCAAGTAACTACAGCAAGAACAGAGAGCCACGGAAGCATCCAATATACAGACTACAGACACAAGCAGACACAGCCAAAACGAAGAGCCACGAAATCAACCAAGATAAGAACAGAGCTACCCGGGAGAAATATCGACCGAAATCTTTGCGAGAGCTACGGAACCGGTCACCTGCAACCATTACAAAGGAGTTAAGTTAGGGTTTGTTACCAAAATAAAACCCTCGAACCAGAAACGAAGCCGTCAAGCTAAAAACGAATTAGCAAGAAGCGAAGCCGTGTATGGCTAAAGGGGAGAGCCATACCTGAAAGTGAACCGAGTCCACAACTCACCGAAACGAAGTGAAACCCTGACCACGGAGGGGCCGAGTATTGTTAGACACAGCTTGAATAGCAAACAAGGAACTATAGCAGGGAACAAGTGAATTACCTGAGCATAGAGCCGAGCGCCGGAGAAATACCAGGTTGCAGACCAACGAACTGCACATTGTCAACTGGGTAAACCAGAAACCCTCAACACCAGCATTCACCACAAAATTATAGCGCCATTGACCGAGACAAACAGTAAATACAGAAGTAGAACCAGTCGACCGAGCATAGACACGAAAAACAAGCCGAATGCTAAGTAAAAGAACCATAACTCACCAGTAAAGCCTGAACCGGATACACAGACGAAAAGACAGTGAAAAACCATATCGTTTATCCATAAACCCTTCAGAAATTCAACAGTGTGTCAACACAGGCGTAGAACAACCAGAGGCGGAGCCGAGCATCAGAGCAGAACCACAGAGCAGTGAAACGACGAGGTGAAAATGACAAATGAGCGCGAATTGACAAAGTGAAAAGGGAATAAGTGAGAATTAGGGTTTGGCAGCTTCGAGGAGGACAGGTGTCGCAGCAAGGACAGGTAAGTACCGCGGGTTGATTAATAATCACCTACCGCATCAATTGCAATCAAACCATATTCAATATCCGAATATCAGCGAAGGACCGCGAAGGATTGTGCTGGCGTGGGACCACGTGGGCTGGCCACATCAATTGGTATCAGAGCCAGGTTCTTTTATTTATTAAAATTTAGAGGAAGATGGCAGAAGGAAAAGCGCCAAGGCGAGGACGTGGAAGAGGTGCACGTAGGGGAGCGGATGAAGGATTAAGAGAACAGATTAGAGTTCTTACAGCTCGCTTGGAAGCAGTGGAAGCGGGTAAACGAAGAGACCCAGAATTGGGAGATGACAGTGAGGAAGAAGCGGTAGCTGCTGCAGACGGGTCTGATGAGGAAGCTCGAGAATTGAGACTGTTGCCTTCAATTTTATTGGCCAGCAGCAAACCAAAGACAGAGATTTCAAATTACGATGGCAGTCTGTCTGCTGATATCCTACTAGATTGGATAAGAGAACTAGATAAATATTTCGAGAATGAGGAAGTTAAGGAGGATAAGAGAGTCAAGTTCGCTTCTACTAAGTTGAAAGGACATGCCCTCTTGTGGTGGGATAATTTCCAAGCAGACAGAAAAAGACTAAACAAATTACCCATACGAAAATGGTCAAGGATGGTAGCGAAACTGAAGGGCAGATTTCTGCCGAAAGATTACCAGGTTGAACTATGTCGGCGAGTACAGAATTTGAGACAGAAGGGTATGACTGTCAAAGAGTACACGGAAGAGTTCTACCAGGTAAATCTACGTGCTGGTTATATGGATGAGACTCCAGAAAAGACAGCGAGGTATATCAACGGTTTGAGGATGGAGATCCTGGATGAAATTAGCATTCTTTCTCCCCGAAGTATTGAAGAAGCCTTTCAGAGTGCTGTGAAGGCTGAGGAGAAAATTAATAGGAAGCAGAATAACAGGAGAGGGAGAGGGAATGGTAGAGGACGAGGACAGTCCTACGGAAGAGGAAAGAGTGCTGTGAACAGTGAAGAAGGCAGCAGCTCAAAGACTTCAGGGACAACAGACAAAGGAGACAGCACCAGAGGAGGTCGGTCATATCAGCGAGGACGAGGGAATGGCCGCAGAAGGGGGACTAGTTTCCAGTGCTACAGGTGTCAAAAATGGGGACATCGATCCTTTGAATGTCCAAAAGTTGAGCAGACAGGTTAGAGAGGAACATTTATGATTCAGCCTGAAGAAGCTGAAGCGCAACCACGGGAAGTGCAAGATATGGCAAAAACGGGAGAAGCGTTGCTTTTGAATAAAGTGCTGTTAAAGAGAACCAAGGAAGTGGCTGAACCAACACAGCGGAAGTCACTGTTTCAGACAGTCTGTAAATCGCATGGGAAATGCTGCAAGGTGATAATAGACAGCGGGGGTATGGATAACTTGGTTGCCACTGAGATGGTGGAAAAACTGGGGTTGAATAGGCTGAAGCACCCCACACCTTACAAGGTGTCGTGGCTGCAGAAAGGCCACCAGCTGTTGGTTGACGAACAATGCGAGTTAGAGTTTCGCATTGGCAAGTACCACGATACAGTGGTCTGCGATATTATGCCCATGGACGTGTGCCACATACTGCTCGGAAGACCATGGCAGTATGACCGGAAGGTGACACACGATGGGAAAACTAATTGTTATAAGTTTACGAAGGATGGGGTCAAACACACACTCGTACCCATCAAAGAGGAAGATTCAGCAGAATCAAGTGGAACAAAGGCATTGTTAATGGGAGGAAAACAGTTCATAAAGCAGATTGATGAAACTGAAATTAATTTTGCAGTTGTGAGGAGGATGAAGCCAGTATTACTGAACCTAGAGAAATCAGAATTGCCTAAGTAAATACAAGAGCTGTTAGAAGAATTTCAAGACATTGCGGCTGATGAGTTACCTAATAAGTTGCCTCCTAAAAGGAGCATCAACCATCACATTGATTTTATACCAGGAGCAAGCTTACCGAACAAGGCAGCGTATAGAATGAGTCCAAAGGACAATGAAGAAGTACACAAACAAGTGCAGGAGTTGTTAGATAAGGGACTGATCAGAGAGAGTTTAAGCCCCTATGCAGTACCTACAGTCCTTGTGCCTAAGAAGGGTGGAGAGTGGCGAATGTGTACAGATTCGCGGGCTATAAACAAGATCACCATCCGATACAGGTTTCCCTTGCCTAGGATGGATGACATGATGGACTGCCTTAGTGGGGCAGCATATTTTACCAAAATCGATCTGAAAAGTGGGTATCATCAGATCAGAATTATAGAAGGAGACGAATGGAAGACAGCCTTCAAGACCAACGAAGGACTATACAAATGGCTGGTTATGCCATTTGGGTTGAGTAACGCTCCAAGTACCTTTATGAGACTGATGAACAAAATGTTAAAGGAATTTATTAGAAAATTCGTGATAGTCTATCTGGATGATATTTTAATTTTTAGCAGGACGAAAAGAGAGCACCGTCAACATATTCGAAGAGTATTCGAGAAGCTGCAGCAGAACAAACTGCTGATAAATTTGAAGAAATGCACTTTCCTAAAGAAGGAGTTAATTTATCTGGGTTTCGTAGTGGCGGAGAATGAGTTAAAAATGGACCCAGAGAAGATTACAACAATCATGAGTTGGCCGTCAGCAAAGAGTTTATTCGAGGTACGTAGCTTTCACGGTTTAGCAAGTTTTTATAGAAAGTTAATTAAGAATTTTAGTGAAATCTGCGCGCCAATGCTAGAGACCATCAAAAAGGAAAGCCAACCTTTTTGCTGGACTAAGGTAGCAGAAGACATTTTTCAACTTCTGAAGCGGAAAATAACGAAGAGGCCAATCTTGAGGCTGCCCGATTTTAGCAAACCTTTTCAGGTTCGGTGTGATGCAAGTGGGACAACTATTGGCGCTGTACTCAGTCAAGAGGACAGACCAGTGGCGTTCTTTAGTGAGGAACTAAATGAAAGTCGGCAGAAGTATTCGACATACGACAAAGAATTCTATGCAGTGGTTCAAGCCTTGAAGCATTGGAGGAACTACTTACTAGGTAATGAGTTCGTTTTGTTCTCTGATAATTCTGCGTTACAGTACATAACACAACAGCACAAATTGAACCATAAGCACGCCAAGTGGGTGGAGTACCTGCAAAATTTTTCTTTCGTGTTGAAGCACATAAGTGGGCAAGCCAACAAAGTGGCAGATGCTTTAAGCAGAAGATCCCTGCTCTTACAGGAAAGCGGCATACAGGTGATGGGGTTTGAGTATTTGAAGGATTTTTACCAGATGGACGCGGATTTCAAGGAAGCCTTTGAGGCATGCCAAAATCCTGTCTTAAGGAATACAAGCCCATGGCTAGATTTTAATTTACAGGAAGGATTGTTATTTCGAGGTGGACAACTATGTATTCCGGATTGTTCGATGAGGGAAAATCTAGTGAAAGAGAAACATAGTGGAGGTTTAGCAGGACATTTTGGCGTTGATAAAACACTGGAACAGCTAGGACATTTTTATTACTGGCCGAAAATGAGTCGGGACGTACAGAGATATGTAACCAGGTGTAAAATTTGCCAACTAGCGAAAGGGCACAGCCAGAATACTGGGTTATATACGCCCCTACCAGTTCCAAGCAGGTCGTGGGATTCAGTCAGCATTGACTTTTTCCTAGCATTGCCTAGAACGCAGCGGGGATATGATTCAGTGATGGTGGTGGTGGATAGATTTTCAAAAATGGCTCATTTCATTCCGTGCCGGAAGACTAGCAACGCCACAAATGTGGCACATCTCTTCTTCACAGAAGTAGTTTGATTACATGGCTTACCAAAAACTATAGTTTCAGACAGGGATGTAAAATTTACAGGGCATTTTTGGTGCACCCTGTGGAAAAAGCTGGGCACATAGTTAAATTTTAGTTCTGCGTATCACCCGCAGACTGATGGACAGACAGAGGTAGTGAACAGGATTTTGGGCAACTTGTTGCGAAGCTTGACAGGAGAAAACTCGCGATTGTGGGATCGAGCTCTTACCCAGGCAGAATTCGCTTATAACGATTCACCTAATCGGAGGAAAGGTCTTAGCCCATTCCAAATCTTATATGGTATGCATCTGCCGGGAGTACATGAATTACGCGATTTAGGACAGCTAGAAAGGAGGAGTGCAGACGGGGAAGATTTTGCCGAAGCAATGAGCGAACTGCACGAGAATGTTAAATTGAGATTACAGGACAACACGCAGAAATATAAGCAGCATGCAGACATAAAACGACGTGAGGTACATTTTGAGATTGGAGACGAAGTCCTTGCGCATTTGCGTCGGGAACGGTTTCCTAAGGGTACGTATAACAAACTGAAGTTTAAGAAAATCGGCCCATGCAAAATTCTTCGCAAGTTTTCAGCGAATGCATATGAAATTCAGCTGCCACCTGATATAGGTATATCACCCATATTCAACATGGCAGACCTGTTCCCATATCATGCCTAGGCGGAAGACGAAAGAATGGTACAGCCACAATGGGACACCCAGTTCGAGAGCAGTCTTTGGAAGAAACAGTTACCGTCGGTCAAGACCCATGAAATCGAAGGAATCATCAGCACACAGGTAGCCAAGAAGACGTGCAGGAAGGAGTATCTGCGTTATCTCGTCAAGTGGAAGGACCGTCCAATGGAGGACAGTTCCTGGCTCGACTAGACATAGATTCTGAAGGCGGGCTACTCGGTCGAGGAACTCATGGAACGGAGCCATGAGATCTCTCTTTTACCCCGGCAGCCTGATGCAGGAGCATCTGGTCGACAGGGTGAAGACCGAGAAAGGGCAGACAAAGTTTCTGAAGAAGATTGGGAAAGATGAACAGTTCAACAAAAGGACAGCAAGTCTGTCAGATTTCTTACGTTTTTTATTTAATTTCTTCCAAAGTCAACTACAACATTAGATTCTGTTAGTTAATTTTTATTTATTTTACTTTACTGTAGCAACAGGTCTTAATTATAGTTGTTAGAATTAGATTAATATCAATAAGCAATGTAAACAGCAAACCCTTGTGGAACAAATAAGACAAAGTAAACAAATGAATATACAGGTAAAGTAAGTTTATAGTAACTGCCAGGCAAACTGTAATAGAATAAATATCTGACAAACTGTAAGGAATAACTATCTGCAGTTATCTAACTGCCTATAACTATTGTATAAAAGGACAGACAAAATAACCCAGAGGGGTTCAGTAGCTAAGAAATTTGAAAAGAGAATTAGAGAAATATATATCAAATTTCCTTCATCTAAAATTCTGTGCACAAGTAGACATACGAATGGAATACATAAGTCCTCTGTATTACAAATTTCTATATAGATTTCTGTACAATTAATTCATTGCAGGCAAACACAGTGACAGAGACTCACAAAAAGTTCACATATATATTATTGCATATCCAATATCGTTGCAGGCAAACACAGTGACCGATATTCCAAATACCACAAGTCTAAAGATAAGCCAAGACCGAGAGTGAGAAACAGGCGGAAAGAAGCGAACAGTGTCGAAGAACACAACGACCCACAGTCGAAACCGGGTAAGCAACAGCATCAAACTTAATCATAGATTACATATCACTATATAATACATTGCAGGCTTGTCGAATTTAAAATTACATGAATGAACTGTGCGACGAGGGTTCGATGAACCGAACAATCAACTAACAGAACCTACAGCAACCCTCCACACCACGGCTACGGGTTGGAATAGCCAAACATTAAATGCTACAACTATTAATCATACAGACGCAAGTAACTACAGCAAGAATAGAGAGCCACGAAAGCATCCAATATATAGACTACAGACACAAGCAGACACAGCCAAAACGAAGAGCCACGAAATCAACCAAGATAAGAACAGAGCTACCCGGGAGAAATATCGACCGAAATCTTTGCGAGAGCTACGGAACCGGTCACCTGCAACCATTACAAAGGAGTTAAGTTAGGGTTTGTTACCAAAATAAAACCCTCAAACCAGAAACGAAGCCGTCAAGCTAAAAACGAATTAGCAAGAAGCGAAACCGTGTATGGCTAAAGGGGAGAGCCATACCTGAAAGTGAACCGAGTCCACAACTCACCGAAACAAAGTGAAACCCTGACCACGGAGGGGCCGAGTATTGTTAGACACAGCTTGAATAGCAAACACGGAACTATAGCAGGGAACAAGTGAACTACCTGAGCACAGAGCCGAGCGC
>APFE030722122.1:71653-84925 GCA_000404065.3 Pinus taeda | reverse complement strand
CAAAAATCAATATGAGGAAGTTTGATGGCAAGGATCCCACAACATGGATATTACAGATGGAGCAATTTTTTGACCTCAATAATGTGCAAAACACAGAAAAGGTACGTATTGCAACTTTATATTTGGAACCAAATTAGTTTGTATGGTATTAATGGCTTTTCTCTCATAAACAAATTATCAACTGGGCAATTGAGGAGCTCCAAAAATTGAAGGTAAGGGTAAAAATATTCTAGAGGAGCATCAGATTGATGTGTTCATAGGGACTTTAAAGGATACTATCCAACATGATGTTTGCCTTTGGGAACCTAATTCATTAGAGAAGGAATTTAGGTTAGAAAGAAAAATGGAAAGAAAAATTATGGCAACCAGGAAGCATACCACTCACAACTATAAAGATCGAAGTGTTGTTTCGCCTAGTCTTCCACAACTTGTATGGTTGACAACACAACAATTGGAAGAAAAGAGAGAAAAAGGGGTTTGTTACAGTTGTGATAGCAAATACACTAAAGGTCATAAGTGTGCTGAGAAGAAATTATCCTACATAGATTGTGAAGAGGAAGAGAAAAAGGATCAAGAAAGGTCAAAAGAAGAGGATGTACTCCAGGAACAAAGCCTAGATAAAGAAGAAATGAATACGACCATATCTTGTAATGCATTGGCTGGAATTACCACTCCTCAAACCATCAAGATAGAAGGACAAGTCAAGAAGAAAAAGGTAATAGTGTTGATTGATTCAGGAAGTACCCACAATTTTATTCATTGTAAGGTAGCAAAAGAATTGAATTGCTTCCTATATCCAGTACTAGAGTGTCAAGTGATGGTTGCAAATGGAGGAACAATAAATTACCCTAGAAAGTGCCATAATATCAAGCTATCCATGGGAGAAAATTTATTGACTAGCCCAATGCTTTCCATTCCAATGGGATGTGTTGATGTTGTACTAGGAGTCCAATGACTACAATCCTTGTGTACAATAACTTTTAATTTTCAAGAACTTTTCATGAAAGTTTCTGCGGAAGGAAAGGAACTTGAATTAAGGGGTATTGCAGGGAAACCATGAAAGATAATCAAATCTAACGGTATGACAAAGCTTCTAAAAAAGGAACAAAGAGGTGTAATCGCACAACTATGTTCGCTAGATGTTTCCACATCAAAATCATCTATTTCTCCATATTTCCAAAAAGTATTGGACAATCATTCCAAGGTATTTGAGGCTAACAAACGTCTCCCACCTATTCATGATCATGATCATGCTATTCATCTGATTCTAGGAAGTGTTCCTCCAAACATCAGGCCATACAGATATCCCTATGCCCAAAAGAGTGAAATTGAACGTATGGTTGCAGAAATGCTAGAGGATGGTATAGTTCAACCTAGTCAAAGTTATTTCTCTGCTCCAGTAGTATTTGGGCACAAGAAGGATGGATCATGGTGCATGTGTTTGGATTATAGGGAGCTCAACAAGCTCACTATTAATGATAATTTTCCCATTTCTAGCATTGATGAATTACTGGATAAATTACATGGAACAATTTAATTCACCAAGTTGGTTCTTTGTTCTGGATATCATAAAATCATAATGAAAACTAAAGACATTCCGAAAACAACATTTAGAACGCATGAGGGTCATTATGAATAATTGGTTATGCCTTTTGGCCTTACCAATGCACCTTCTACATTTAAAGGTTTGATGAATTCCATTTTCAAACCCTTCCTTAGAAAATTTGTGTTAGTATTTTTTGATGATATACTAATCTACAACAAGCCTTGGAAGGATCATCTTGAACAATTTGATAGGGTGCTACAATTATTGGAGGAGAAACAATTATATGCAAAAAGATCCAAATGTTTCTTTGGAGTGAAATAGGTGGAATATATGGTTAATATCGTATCTCATGAAGGAGTTAAGGTAGACCCTAGCAAAATTAAAGCCATTAAGGAATGGAAAAATCCCCACATCCATAAATCATCTGTGAGGATTTCTCGAGTTGACAGGGTATTATCGCAAGTTTGTTAAGAATTATGGGAGAATAGCAGAACCTCTAAAAACATTATTGAAGAAAGATGAATTTTTATGGACTCGAGAAGCAACAAAGGCCTTCGAACATCTTAAAGAGGTAATGTGCCAAGCACCAGTCTTAGCTACATCGGACTTCACAAAAAACTTTATTAAGGAATGTGATGCTTCAGGAAATGGAATTGGTTTTGTTTTAATACAAGATGAAAGACCCATTTCTTTTGAAAGTTGTCCAAGCAATGGAAAGCTTCTACACAAAGCTATTTGTGAGAAGGAAATGTTGGCAACACTACATGGACTTAAGAAAATGGTGACCCTACCTAATGGGAAGACACTGCAAGGTAAAAATAGATCATGATAGCCTTAAATACTTTTTAGAACAAAGATTATCCTCTGAAGAGCAACAAAATTGGGTCACAAAGATGTTGGGTTATGACTTTGAAATCATCTACAAAAAAAGGAAGAAAAATGTGGTGGCAGAGGCACTCTCAAGAAAGGATGAGGATGTGGAAGCATTGTTGTGTGCCATTTCTATTATCCAACTAGATTTGATAAACGAAGCAAGGGAGGAATGGAAGAATGATGAAGAAGTGTGGGCACTTATTCAAAAGTTATAACAAGATTCCAGTACATCTGATACATTTAGCTGGCAAAATGATTCGTTATGGTACAAAGATGGCTTATACCTTTGTGAGAATTCCCAACTCAAACAAAATATTCTTATGGAATTGCACACTTCTCCCTTATGAGGGCACTTAAGATTTTTAAAAGCTTACCACAAGGTTAAGAAGGAATTTTTGTTGGGATGGCCTTAAATCAGATATTCAAAAGTTTGTGGCGGAATGTTTGGCTTACCAAAAAAATAAAGTTGAAACAATTAAGACCCCAGGTCTATTACAACCTTTATCCATTCCAAGCCAATGTTGGAAGGAGGTTTCAATGGATTTTATTAGAGGTTTACCCAAGTCTGAGGGAAAGAGTGTGATCATGGTGGTAGTTGACAAAATTACCAAGTATGCACACTTTTGTGCATTATCACATCCATTTAAAGCTAGTACAATTTCTACTGCATTTATGGAAACAATTCAAAAGCTACATGCAAACCCAAAGATTATTGTAAGCGACAGAGATCCCATTTTCACTAGAAATTTTTGGATGGTACTCAGTTAGTTGATAGTTCATATTATCATCCCCAATCTGATAGGAAAACTGAGATAGTAAACAAATGTTTGGAAGGATATCTTCATTGCTTTGTATCTGATAAACAGACATAATGGGTCACATGGTTGCCTCTGGCTAAATGGTGGTATAACACTTCGTTCCATACAACAACAAAAATACCCCATTTTTGACACTTTATGGATATCAGCCACCATCCAACACATCATATTTAAGAGAAAATTCTAGGGTTCAAGTTGTGGAACATCACATCGAGCATCAAAAACAAGTCCTCCAACTCTTAAAGGATAACCTTGTGTTGGCACATAATAGAATGAAACAATAGGCAGATCAACATCGTAATGAAAGAATTTTGATGTAGATGATTGGGTATTGCTATGGCTACAACCATATAAACAAATGTCCCTCAAGAAATCTAAGAAGGATAATAAATTATCACCAAAATATTATGGTCCCTACAAGGTGTTGCAAAATATTGGTACTATGGCATACAAATTGGAGCTTCCTGCAGCTTCTCGAGTGCACCCAGTTTTCCATGTTTCTTGTTTAAGGTTATAGGCGACAATCTCCTAGTTCAAACAATATTACTAGAACTTGACGAGGAAGGAAAAATTATATTGGAACTGGAAGTAGTCACAGAAATAAGAACTTGATAGCTACAAAATTGATTAATTTTAGAGTATCTCATCAAGTGGAAGAACTTATCTGTTGACGATTCCATATGGGAGGATGAGAATTTTATACAGAAGCATCCAAAACTACTCAAGCGTTGAGGACAACACTTTTTTAAAGGAGAGGGGCATGTGAGGTCCCTATAATACTAGTTATTACTCCATTACTATTGTACTTGTATCCCTTATTAATATTGTTGTGCCTGTATTGTCCCCATATTGTTATTACTATGCCCCATAGAATCCCTCTATTGTTATTTTTGTGCCTTTATATTGTTATTGTTAGGTCAACTGGGTTATATTGTGACTCCTTAGACTCCTATATATGGAAAGGAGGTTTTGTCATTTGAGTCATGAAAGAATCATTCATTTTTGTAATGTAAAGGAGGTTTCCCCCTTGAAGAGGCTGAATTCTAAGGCGTTGATCTATCTTTTCTATCTTTTTGTGAGATGGTTTCATAAAAAGATCAGAACCCTAGTTCAGGTCACTCAAAGCTATTGTCTTCTCCCCATCATGACTTTGGTTGGGATTGCACTCGAAAAGGAGCTGGGGATATGATGCTAAGATGTTTGTGGTTCGATTCGTTTTAGGATCAGTAGAAGCTATAGTCAGGATCTCAATGTCTAGGGAAGAGTGAGTGTCACCACTATCGGAAGTGGTAGGACGACAATTGGCCTTCCTTGTTTATTAAAAACCTAATAAACCTTTAATACATTATCAGAAAATTCATATCGGGTCATTAAAATATCACAACCCTCATCATAAGGAATTTTGGATAACAACATTGGCCGATTGAACACTTCTGATAATTAATATGGCTATTAAAGGGGTTTCTATTAAAAAGGCGATGCTAAGCTAAGTGATGCTTTTAATATAATACATAAAAGAATTGACCCCATGGGATTTCCACGTAATGTTATCGAAGCTTCAGAATATCAGAACATTTCCTATGAGCATCAATCAAAAACCTTCGATAGAGGACCTCTAATATCCCTTTCTCCTTACATTTTTTTACCAAAGCCTATTGGAAGGTAAGCATATAACATGTTTTAAAAACACAGTGATAATATTTTTCTGATATTTTTCTCCGATAATGCTCATTTGTGCAGAAACTCGAGATTTATCTTTTTTATTAGAAATATGAGTAAATAGTCATATTCTGCCTCTCATCGGTGCAGCTAGAATGAACTTCTTACACTCATTATTTCTCTAGTTTTTTATAAATCAAGGAAATTTTTGCATAAAACATTTGCAACAAATGATATTATCTATGATTTTATCTATGCCTATTTCAAATCTTGCAATTCTTGAAATTGAGTTGAACAACTGAATCATACTTGTTCATATTTTTTTCCCTTTAGTCACATTTCTTTTCCCAGAGGGACTAAGAAGCTCTAATTGATGAATTTTGGAATCCCGATCCTATGATTTTAATTTTTTGAGATTTTACTTATAATTTCAAATTCATTGACTAATCAGACTCTTGGGTTGGTATTATATCGGAAGCATTTAAAACAAATTCTAAGATTTACTTCTCTAAGCTGCACAATCCCTTTCCTTAGTTATCATATCCATTACATTTAACAAAGAAAAAAGTGTTTGCACGTATAAAACCCAAATCTGGTCCCACAAATGAGCCACATCATCTATCACATTCTCGCTATGGAAAGGATAATATTGGTGTTTGCTTTTTATTAATAGTTCTGATCTCTCGATATGATTATTATTCAATATCACAATCACTCCATTGCAGATTTCTATCATTGTTATAGCACCATTTACCATTCTTAGTATTTTCGATGCTTGGTTTATGGCCTAGCGCAACCCTTCCTTCCATACTTGGTCTACATCTATTAAAAAAAATGTTTTATTCCATATACACTACTTTTCCATGAGCTAAAAGCATGTGCATGTGGGTCAGTCAATACCCAACACACGTATATGTATTAAAACACTTTAAAAAGTTAAATTTCCTTAATTATTGGTGGAGTTCATGAGTTTTACCTATTGATTACCTCATATTGCCCATGGTCCAACTATTTCCTAACTGTTTCCCAATAGAAAAACTAATTGGGAGAAGTATAAATGGACTTCTATTGGAAGACCTTAAGGAGGAGAAGAGATAAAGTTATTATACTGAGATTATCCCTCACTAAGTTTGATGAATCCCTGTGCCTCATGCACTTCCTCAGGCTTCAGGAAATCCTTGTTTCGTTGATTATAGATATCCTTCCTTTTTCTTGAGATGTCATGGTGTTGGTTATGAAAAAAGATTGTTGAAGGTCAGGATAGGACGAACCTGGAGTATGGTTCCACTTGGAGGAAGAAGAAGAAGAATCAGGTGAATTCTCTCCATGATATTTATAGCTTACTGCAGTAAAACATATGTTGACTTGTTTTCGAAATTAACTATGTTTACGCATCAAAGTATGTTTTAATTCATATATGAATGATGTTTTGATGTATGATCAATCATTTTTTTATATGATATAAAGTCAATTTCATGAATATGCTTTATTTCTATACTGTTATGTATGATCGAATTGGATGATTTTCAGGTTTGAAGAACATCGGGAGTTACATAGGATCTAGGCCTTGCGGGACCTACTCGAGCAAAGGAAATCCAGGTACAATCGCTCTCACGTAGTTTTATTATATAAATATTTTGCTTGTGTTGTATGAGTGTTTCTTGTTGTAGTTTGTTTCTGCTTTGTTGGGGTTCTAACCCAAAGCTCTAGGGTGCTTCCATCCAAAACAGAATTGGCAACTCCACTTGGGATAACAATATTGTTATTCCTGGTTTGGGTTATTCATTACCAATCAGGGCTCAGTCTTTGGTTTGCTTGCTTCTACAGTCTTATTTGGTCCATTAGAGTCTCAGGCTTTAAGTCTGATATTCTGGATCACGCTTTTCTTTTTGCTTTTCTCTTGCAAAGCTTTGTATATGCTTTTTACTTTGTTTACAGTAGCATATACACGCTTGTTTCTATAAAGTGAACCTACATATACGAGAGTTTCCTTTGTCAGGAGCGCATGTGCACACTTCTGCGTTTGAACACAGTCACATATGCAAATTTTTGAATTATATTTTCAAATCTCTTTGCCCAGATAGATTTGTTTCCTGGTCTTTTCAGTCTCTGTGTGGTCAATTTCTGTTTGAATAATTTAATTACTATGCAAGCTTATTGTAGTCTCTTCCTCATTGAAAATATTTGGCATAGTTTTTTTTTTAAGTGAGTTTGTAATTGGTGTTTTGGCACACAAGACTTCGTTCAGAAGTTCTTGATTGTTTTGGTTCTCCAAAACACAAGATTGTTTTGAGTTTCAGTGTCAAGCTTGAATTTTGAATCTACTTGCTTTGCGTTCCTTTGTTTTTTGGCCTCATACCTTTTCTTTCATTTTGAAAGTATTGTTGGTGAATTTGGAAGTACTTCTTTCCTGGCTTCTTGGCCAATTTGTCAAACTCTTTGCTGGTGTTTGGATCATTTTGCACAAGTTGAAGTCCTTTTGTTCAAGTTTTCATTCATTTTGAAGTGTGTAACTTGAAAAGATTCATTGTGCCCTCTTTTCGATGTTTGAGTTTTAGTAGAATTTTGGTTGATTTCAAAAAGTTGTTTTGGTTTCTTCTTTTAAAAAGAAAAGACCTCAAAAAAGTTTGTTTTTCTTTTTCTTTTGCCAAGTTTGTTTTTTGGTTTCTTTTTGTTCTCGAAAGTGAATTGTGATATTTTAAAATTTTTCCTTCTTGTTTGGAGAGAATTTTGTTTTCAAAATTTGTATCCTCTTCAGTACTTGACTTGGCTCATTGTTAGTTTTAAACAATTGCTTTTTATTTTTGAGTGTTATTTAGGATCTTGCATCTCCATTATATCTTGAATAAGGGTAGTTTGCATAGTTAAAGCATTCATAGTATTTTAGTTTTTGGGTGTGTGAACTGTGTTTCAGAAAAAGAAGAGAAAAGTGCTTTGATTTTTAGGAGTTTTGTAGAACCCATATAGAGATCTCTTTTCATCGAAGAAAAAATGATTGCATTCATGTAGTTAGTTTTTCATTTATTTCTGTTTCATCAATTTCACTCTCATCTATACCCTTGACTTAAAGAACAACCATTAAAATCAAGTGATTAATTAAAATAAACTAGAAATTTTGTATTGTCATCATAATACACCAACAAGTTTAGGTTTATTAGGGAATTGGATTAGGAGAGAGGAGAGTTAACTCTCCAAGGTTGCTCAAAATTACAAAACATATACATTTGATTAATTAGTGAAGTCCAATAGCATTCGGCAGACAGGGAAAGCTTCGTAACTGGGAGTAAAGCACGAGGGTGAGTGGAGATAAGGATGAGAGATACCCCCTCTCTTACTTTTTGAATCCCACCTCATGATTGTTCCACTTGGTTTTTGATACGAGTTGGGGACCATAGTTGCCTATCCTAGGGACCACACAAGTGGTTGTGGAGGGGAACCTAGTGGCACCTGAGGTTGAAGTTGTATCGTGTTCAATAGTGCTTCTAGAGGGCACCTGTTTGAAGCTTGGGGGCTTTCATCAACAAATGTTCTTTTCTAGAGGTCAGCATAACTACCTCTAATACGTTCGAAAGTTTCCCTGGGGCGTAATCACCCCAGTCTATTTTCAGAAGGCCCTTGTTATTAACTTCCTTGTATTTTAGTGTCTGGTCCTGATTGCCCCCTACGGAGGTACCAGTGTTTGAATTCGCACTAGCAAGTAATTGTTGCCCTAGGGGAAAAGGGTTAGTCAAAACAACTTGGGAGCTAAAGGACCCTTGCTGCACTAATAAGCACTAAGCAGAAACATGTAAAGATAAATCTATTCCTGAAGCCACATAGCCACTTCTTATTGAGCGACCCTCTGTTGAGTATATTCCTCAGATACTGAAAGGTTCTGTAGAGTTCTCGATTATTAACCCTAATGCGAGGGCAACCCAAAACTACTCAATTGTAGAAGATCTGGCTCAAATTCCTTGTGCTATGTCTACATTGGAGGTACTCCGGGCATGCCCTGCTCAGCAAAGTGCTTTGCTTTTGGCCACTGGAGCAGTAGATCCAAAGAATTCTTTAGTGCTCTCTTTTCATATGTTGAATGTCAAAAAGAGACTTCCTCACCATATGGATTTCTAGATAAAGTCCACCTATCGAAAGACCAATATTTTTCGGATAGTTATAGATGAGGGAGATTCCACATGCGTGATGTCTATGTCATGTTGGAAAGCCATTAGATCACCTTCAACTGTTCCTTCACCCACTCCTTTGATGACATTTGATGAACATTCTCATAGGCCACACTGGATTATCTCGACCTTTCTTATTTTTTTTGGGGGAAAGGTAATAAATATTGGGGTAGAAATTGTTGATGTGAACCTGGATTATAACCTCCTCTTAGGAAAGAATTGGATTTACGAGATGGATGCCATTGTTTCATCATGCTTCTGCATCCTCTCTTTTCCTCATGAGGGGAGATTGTTAGAATTGATTAGTTAGATTATTCTCTAGGTGACTCCCACACAACTTCAGATTCTACTGTTCCATTGGTGGACAATCCTTGTCAACCTATTGAGAATTTAGGAGTTAGGATGTACTCTTTATTCATGGGTATTTTTGACCTCCCTCCTCCTACAACTAGAATTAATGTAATTTCATCCTCTAAGGTACCTTCTCGGAAAGAGTTCTTTTGAACTCATCATTTTCGGACCCTTGGCCCTTACCTTAATATACCAACACATTAGATGGAGGGCAGGTAGGTGGAATGGAATTTCTCATGTCTACAAGGGAACTTAGTTATCAATCTATCGTTAATTCTGTAGACAACCATCCCACTCCTTTTTCATAAGTGGAGTTAGATGGCGATGTGGCTCTAGGTTGGGCCCTTTATTCTACTTTAGCTCTAGATTGCTTGGATACAGTCTTACCATCTGAAGAAGCAATTTTGGAGGAAATGATAGGTGTGGATCGACCATGGGAGGATTTACATCATTTTTCATATTTTCTCCCTCCATTGTATGAAGTTGAAACTAGTTTGTCCATTCTATCTACTAGTGATGTTTGTACAGTTTCAAACCCTTTGGCCCCATCACAATTTTTTTTGAAGGTAACATGTTAGTTATCTGACGAACTGTACCTGTAAACATTTGTAAGAATCCTAACATAATAGAAAATGTCTTCATCGGAGCTGATTGTTCCTCTGAAGAAATTCAAATCTACACCGATATCTTTAAAGAGTTTCGAGATGTGTTCACTTGGTATTATGAGGAAATGCTAGGAATTGATCCATCTATAGTCCAACATGAGATCAAGACATACGAAAACACCAAACCCATTCATCAAAAACTTCAACTGGTCAATCCTCGAAAAGCAACAACTATTAAAGCTGAAGTTGAAAAGCTACTTAAGGCCAGTTCCTCTAACTGAGTGGGCTTCCAACCCAATCTTGGTATATAAGAATCAAGGAATGATATGAGTATGTATCGACTTTAGGGATTTAAATAAGGCTTGTAGAAAAGAGAATTACCCCATGCCTTTTATTGATCAAATTGTTGATGAATGTGCAGGTAATGCAATTTTTTTGTTCATGGATGGATTCTCTGGTTATAATCAAATTACTATCTGTCTAGAGGAGCAGCACAAGATAATATTTATTTGTCCCTGGGGCACATCTGCATACAAGAAGATGCCTTTTGGTCTTAAAAGTGCTGGAGCTACTTTTTAGCGAGCCATGTCTTATAATTTCCAAGACATCAAACATGTTATCGAAACATACTTGGATGACTTAGTTGCTTGTTCTCGCAAGAGAATTGATCATCCTAGTAACCTTTGCTTAGTTTTTGAGAGATGTCATTTTTATAAAATCTGGTTGAATCTGAATAAGTGTGTTTTTGTGGTTACATCTAGTCGGCTATTAGGATTTATCATATTGATTGAAGGGATTCGTGTTAATCCTTTTAAGGTTCAGGCAATAATTCAATTGCCTACTCCTTCTTGCATTCGTCAACTTCAAAGTCTCCAAGGGAAGGCAAATTTCTTGAGGATATTTATAGAAAATTACACCGATATTACGAAATGATTTATGCATTTTCTTAAGAAAGTAGTTCCATTTCTATGGGACGATTTCACACAATGATCTTGTGATGCATTGAAAAAAGTACTAACCTTTGCTCCATTATTGAGTCCACCAAATTATGGCAGAGATTTCCTTTTGTATCTCACTATAGCAGAATCAACCATTGGTATGGTTCTGGTTAAGGAGGATGATGCTCTTAGTGAGAATGTAATCTACTACATGAGTCGAGGCTTAGTAGGACCTGAGTTACACTATTCTCCCATCAAGAAATTGGCCTTGGCAGCTATCGATGTTGTCCAACAGCTTCGTCATTACATTCTGCTTCGTAAAATGTTCGTCTTAGCAACTATTCATCCTTTTCAATTTTTCATCAATAGGCGAGTGATTGGGGGCAAGCAAAATTGATGGATTGTCATTTTGCAAGAGTTCGATCTCGAATTATTGTTAGCTAAATCCAAGAAGTCATTAGTTTTTGCGAAATTAATTTTGGAGCTGCCTTGTGAGGAAGCTATTGTTTATGAGGAAAATTTTCCCGACAAACATTTATTCCTCATTTCTTCAAAACATGATTGGTATAGAGATATCATTATATATCTCTAGACTTCAAAATGTCCACTTTTTTTCTCCAAAGATGAGTGTCAAAAGTTACGTCACCTTGCCAAAAACTATGTTATTATTGGTGATACATTATATTGCAGAGGGGTTGACTCAATCCTTAGGCGTTTCTTAACTTTAAAAGAGCTGAATTTGTACTTAATGATTGCCACAGTGGAGCTTGTGGCGGTCATCTATCAGGGCTTCCAACAACCCAGAAAATTTTGTTTGTGGGCTACTTTTGGCCTTCAATTTTCAAAGATTGTATTGAAGTGGTCAAACATTGCCATCCTTGTCAAATTTGTACTTAGAAAATTCGCATGCATCCAGGTCCACTTTTTCCTGTTATCGTTGTCGGTCCATTTATGAAGTGGGGCATTGATTCTACTACTTGTAATCCACCTTTGGCAACAAATCACAAATACATCATTGTGGTTGTAGACTACTTTACGAAGTGGGTTGAGGCCATGTCTACTTTAAAAAATGATAGTGAGATAGTAGCCTTGTTTCTCTTCAACGAGGTTATTTGACAATTTGGTATCACAAGAGAGATTGTCACTGACCATGGGAGTCACTTCCAAAATCAACTGATGACTAAATTGGCTCTCAAGTTAGGCTTTCAGTGGGAGAATTCATCTCCTTATTATCCTAATGCCAACGAACAAGTGGAAGTCGTGAATAAGTCCCTCAAGGCTATCCTGCAAAGGACAATTGATAAAAATTGATCCAATTGGCATATCATGTTATACCCCACACTTTTGGCATATCGAACCTCAGTTAAGACTGAGACTAGTTTTACTCATTTTCAACTAGTTTACGGGTTGGAATCTACTTTCCCTATCGAATGTGAAATTATGTCCCTCAATCTAGCTATAGAACTTCTTCCAAAGACATCTAGTCTTGAAGAATTCTTCATTCATTTGGAACATCTTGATGAGGAATGTCAAGATGCAACCATAATAATCAAAGCCCATAAGAAGAGGATAAAAACTCAATATGATAGATTTGTCCATCCTCGGGTTTTTTCTGAAGGTGACCTTGTCTTAGTTTGTGATTAAGACAAAGAGACCCTAGGAGCAGGGAAATTCAAATCTATATGGTATGGTCCCTTTATAGTCAAGTGTTTTTTGGAAAAAAGGCGTTATGAATTAATTGATTTTGAAGGGAACAAGCTGGCAGAGCCCAAAAATGGGCTCTACCTTAAGAAGTATTTTGCTTAGGCTTCAGCTGAGAAATTTCTTGTTTGTATATATTATATTTTTGTACATATTTGTTTGGAATTTTGTGATCTCGACATTTTTGATCTACTTTGGTAGGTATTGATGGGTGATTCGATATATTTTGGATTCGCCGATGGTGCAAGTCAGCACACTTCAAATCTTACTTCTACAGATTGGGTGATTTATTATCTATCTGGCTAGTTGATGCTCTTGAGGGGAGTATGCATTGGCCCTACTTTGAACAACATTTCTGAATATACGTCCGTTCTTAATTTACTATCTGAGGCAATATCTTATGGGATTGATTCATTGGTAGTTTATGTAGACTCATAACTAGTTATGTTGTAGTTAAATAACACTTATCAGGTTCATGATCCTTATTTATATCACATATGTTCACATTCCACTAGCTGAGAATTCATTAGCAGACTCTATTGTTAGTCAAGCATTAGATTGTCACATTAATCATTCATCTAATTAATTAACATCAAATTTTTTTGAATATATCTATATATA
>APFE030722122.1:43712-62017 GCA_000404065.3 Pinus taeda | reverse complement strand
ATTTTAATTTTAAATTTAATTAAATTTTGATTGGGTTTTGCAGGAAAACAATTTGAATAGATGAGAAGATGAAGATTTCAGTCAATGAGAATGCTCCAACAATAGAGGAATTGGATTTTGGGCAAATGAAAATTGATTGAGAAGAACTACTCTTCAACATCTTTTCTATTCGAAATTATTTTTGTAAAACTTATAAATAGGATATTGTAAAATGTATTAGGGGGTTCTCTGCTCTACAATTCTAGAATTCCTAAAAGCACTATTGCAATGAGGATTTAGATATGTAGGTGAGAGGAATCGTAGGGGAAGAATGATCTGTATTGTTGTGTTTTCATTTGTTTGTTGAGAAACTTTTTGTTACTATGTACTACTATTGTAAGGAGGAGGCCATTTCTACAAACAAAGATCAATTGCAAGCCGATAGGATTGTGCACTACTACCGTACTATCAGGATTTGTAATTTGATTTCATTTACTAATAAAAGTTTATTTTAGTTAATGATGTTTAGTACCATTGTTTACAAAATTTAATTGAAATGTATTCCTATTTCTGTCTTTCAATTTATATTTCAAATGTATGATTTAATAATCAAATTCATTCATTATTATTGAATCACGAGCATTAAATCATTTAGAATTTTTCTTAGACTATTCTAAAGGCTTAATTTTAGATATAATTTGAAAACTTAAGTTTGCATAGGAACAAATAATTATAATCTTAAATCCGCGAGCTATCTTATGATTTAGGATGACAGTTATTTTCTTTCATACATGATGTCTTATTCTAACTAATTCATATCATTTTATTTCTTACGCATATGATAAATAAGGAATCGGATATATTTCTGATAGGAACTTATGTAACTATTTACTTAGTGTTTGATTGTTAGTATTTTTGTTAATGATGAATCAAATCTTGTGAGCTATCTCCTTGATCTAATTCTTCCATATTAATTCCAATCCTTTAAAGATTTTTTTCCCTCTTAGGTTTAGTCTTCTTGATTGAGAGAAGGATTTCCCTTTCATTCAATCGAGATAGGTTAGATTAAGGGAATCTTATATTAGATCGTGCATGTGTTATCATAACTTTTTCATTCTTGTCATTTTCTTGCCTGATCAACAAGAATAATTGATCTAATGTCCCTGCCTATTGGTAACTAAAGGCATATCTTAAACACATAACAATAGGAAATTGGTAACTGGACCTAGTTAAACCAGTTGGAACCATCATTCCAAATGGAAAAGGATCTTTTTTAATGTTCAGACTAGGTGGTCTCCCTTATATTGTTGTAGATAGAGAATTTTGAGCCTTAAATAGATATGAACCTCTACGTTTGTCGAAGGTATGCCTTTTATTTTTATTGTATATGTTGACAATATATTCTTGATAGATAGTGAGCCCCTAATGATAGAGCGTAAGAGGCAGTTGGCCTCTGAGTTTGAGGTGAAATATTATGAGATACAGTCTCGAAGATATGAGTACAAATGTATACACTAATGTTTACTACTATAGAAAAAATTATTCAAAGAAATAAAATATCTAGATGACACATTAGCTTGGGGGCTGCCATGACATTTTGATGATGAGGAAAATAGAATTTTGAAGGTTTAAGCATGATTGAGGTTGATGGTTGCTAGTATGACTAGATGTGGGGAAGTTTGGTTGAGAAATCTCTCTCTAAAATTTTTTGAGCAGGTTCTCGTTATGATAGTGATTTATTACAACAACAAAAGGTGGGATATGATTGGTATAAAATCGAATGTATTGTTGGGACTAAGATATACCCTTGTGTTGACACAATGTTGTTGAATGAGACAAGATTAGGCTTGTGGTTGTTTCCTCCATAAGAAAAATGATGATTAAGGTATCCTTTGTGACATATATTGTTTCTAACATAATATTTGATTTCAATGTTTTGCACGAATAGGAAAATACAGGATGGATGTTCTTGGTAATGTTTGAGGAAACTCCTTAGTAAGTTGGTTAAGTTGGTATTAGATGTGAGCATGTTCATATTTTTCTAATCTATAAAGAGTAATATGGATTGATGAATGTGACCCTCTTGAGTAAGGGTCTAGTTTGATCAAGGATGTTGAGCTAAATCTTCCCCCTATATTAGCTCCCATGGTGAGGAATTAAGATTTAAAAACTACGGGGTTGAGGGATCTTTGGAAAATAGAGTATCACACCTATTTGTTACCCATAAGGTGGAATATGTAACTTTTTCTATCTTGGTATATATAGAGTATACCCCAACTGGAATCTATATTTCCCACCCATCTGGTCAATGGTTGTTGGATGCTTGAGTTTGGCAGAGTTTCTCAGGTCATAGCCTTAACAACCTACTCATAAAATTTCCTGGGTCGTGGAATTGGATCCCATGTCAAAGGATTGGCTCCTTATTAGCATATTTTCCTCATCCGTAACATTGGCTCCCCACTCACAGATATTCCTGGGTCGTAACATTGGTTTCCTACTGCCAGAGATTCCCAGGAAGAAACATTAGCTTCCCATTGGTAGTGATTCTAGGTGGTAGAAGTTACTTGCCGATGAATAGATAGTGGTATATTGGGCTCGCCTCTAATCTCAAATTATTCTTCTTTTATATTCGATAGTGTTTAACATATCAATAAAGAAAAAATGAGAAAAGTCAACATTTGATGATGACGAGAAATTTTTTATGACACATATGTTTGAATTAGTAATTTCCCCATATCTAAGAGTGAGTGCTAATTTTTTGGAACCTCAAGGATAAATTCCCTCCATTAAACAACCTTACACATCAAGAAATACCAATCCTATCCCTTGGAATAATTTAGTTTAGCTGATGAAAATTATATTTTTAATTTAAAAACCCACATGTGCACAAAAGAATAGGTTTACCGTAAGAAGAAACTAGACACTCCTGCAAGCCTATAAATACAATTAAAGTGGCCCTCATTTGGAGATCATCATCAAGAATCTTATTCTTCTATTTTCTTTATTTTGTCCTGCACAGGTCTAAAGTGGTTCGCAAAGATTGGTTCGTATAGTTCTGAAATGACACGGTTTGAAGCTCACACACATGATCTAGGGTTTTGATTTGCAATCATAAGGTTGTCACAAGGAATTTTCGATTGGAATGCAGGCTTATGCATGTGGTTGGAGGGTTTCAAACACATGCACATACACTCTCTTTCTGTGGTTGGAAACTAGGGTTATATTTCATTACTTGACTGCATAATTCAACTGTTGATCCCAAATAATGACAGTTGAATGCAAGCTTCTGAATAATGGTATTTTTATTATTAACATTATTGTGTTCATCTCTTGGATGTTATGTAGTTTATTTTGTTGGATAGTTTTATGGTTGAAGATATGGATCATTATACTCTCTCTTTGCTAAAACATTCAATGACATCTAATAAGAAGAATAATTTGAAAGGGTTTTCCCCCTTGTGGGGTTTTTCCCTAGTCTCTGACCAATCCTAGTTTCTCCATGTGTGGATCATCATTTTCTATTATTCCTTTATGTTTCACTACATTGACCATGATATTGTTCTTTATATATAATTTCATATGTTATTGAGTAATGTTATGATGATATGGGGTGAATTCAATGTGCAAATAATGACATACAAATAACTAAATCAAAGAACAATACAACCCTAATAAAATTTAACATTAAGCTAGAGGGAGAGAGATCAGAACAATGCAGTGGAAGAAGAGGAATCTGGTAATCCTAAATAACATAGAAAAAGAGGCCAAAAGTATATATTGAAGTCTACGTTGATCCTAACCAACTAGTGTGTAAGAGGGTTGGGACTTAAGTGAAGCTTGAAAATAGAAAGTTGAGATTAATTTATAAAGGGTTGAAGACAAAAAAAGGGGAAGGCTTTGTTTTATTAGCCTTTGACGAGAGTCCGTTAGTTAATGGAGGTCAGGGAGAGAAACTGAAAAGATAATTCACTTCCTAAAAGTCAAACGAGTGGAGGGAAGTCAAATTCCAGGTTGACGTGCTAGTTGGTGGACGTGGAGAAAAAAAGAGAAACTTGTTAGACCTCAAAAAAATTCTAGAGTGACATTCGTTTATAAAGTATTAATAGATCATTAAAAGAAAGTGATAGGATATTTCCCATTCCTAGGAGTTTGTCTCCCCAAAAGGATTGATTGAGTGTGCCATTGGGAAAGGCCATTGTGATGTAAGGGTGGGATTGTGTGTATAATTTTATGATGTGGAAAAATGGAGTGGGGCATTGCTTGAAAACACCTGTAAATGAAGTTTATGTGTCCTTGGGGTTTCGATAAGGCTAGTTTTAAAATAATGTCAAGGTGACATGGAGTCAAGGGAATGTTGCATGTGGGCCATATCTAGTATGCAAGAGAAATGAGAATGGAATCCAAGTGGAGAAAATCTCATACATTCTTAATCATAAGCGCTTCATCCCTAAAGGGAGATCCTAAAGGAAATAAATAACACATTCTATGGAGAGCTCAAGATGACGTGGATTTGAGATTATGTGGAAGGGGGGAATGAATTCCCAATAAAAAAAATAGAGTGTGGGGCCATATGCATGTGGCATGTGGAGTAATTTTTTATTTTTGCGCAAAAATAAAAAGGTTGAGACTCATGCTATATTTTTCGATCATGTGAAGGGTTTTTCCTTGCATGGTGTTATAAAAGGCTTAGCTCCAATGACTATTAAAAATGAGATTCAAGAAGGTAAAGAGCTTTACATCATAAATTGTCCCTGCATGCTTGTTGTATATAAGAGTCAAGGCTATGATGGTTCTATCCAAGTTTGGGTATCCACATGTTTATGATCTATATTAGTGTCTTAAATTTAGTGGGTTTTTTTATTACCCTTTTGATTCTTCCATTAAATTTTAAATAAATATTAGCGGAAATTATTTCCCTTGGTCAAGTTGAGGGAAGAACCTTTTGTCTAAAGTTTGGCACTATGGAAATTTTAGGCTAACAAATTTGTACAACATGTTTTAGGCTAGCATCATAAAAAAAGAGTTCAAGTAAAAAACGATAGAAAAATGCAGAAGAATCCATATATATGGAGGTAGAAAGAATTGTAATTATTAAATGGGTGATGATTAGAATGGTTAGAGAATGGGTGATGAGTAGAAAGGTCAGATCTCAAAACATTGTTGAAGAGTTGACTCTTGAAGGGATTGCCTCATTTGAGAGCAATAATTTACCATGCAGGTAACCCATTATGACAAGTCTACCAAAAAGTTATATTTCGAAAAGGTGCAAATAATGAAGAAAAAGTAGTGATTCAAGGAAAAAGTGAAATCAATGTCTTAGGATTCATATAGTTCGGAATACTAAAGTCACATCAAAACATAAAGGATGTCATTTTTAATTCTTTTATAGAGAAGGAAACTAAAACTATAAGATAGAATAGAAGAATACATGAGCTTGATGAAGCTCTTAGTGAACCATGCTTATTTATGACTATGGTTATCTATTTAGGCACCAATGGTGACAACAATCTCCAAAACATGTCATGAAACCAACTCACAAATAGATAGATCAATGACTTAAAATTTATCCTCTTTGAGTTGGAAACCTACTTAAATTAGATAAATGAACAATTCTTGGATCATTCAAATGAGAAAATGTCCTTTCTATATAAAGGAGCATAATGGGTCACAATATAATTAGAGCCTACATAACAATAATAATGTAATGTTACAACAATAATAATAGTGGGCTTCTATGGGGTACAATAATAACAATATGGGGACTACATGGGCACAACAATACATATAATGGGCTACACTAGTAGTGTAGGGACCTAACATGCGCCTCTCCTTCAAAAACGTGTTTTTCTTAATGCTTGAGTATTTTTGGACACTTCTGTATAAAATTATCATCTTCCCATCTTGAATCTTTAGCAGGTAAGTTATTCCACTTGATGAGATACTTTGAAATTCACCGATTTTGTAGTTGTCAAGTTCTTGTTTCCATGACTACTTTAGATTCCAATATGATTTTTCCTTCGTTGTTAAGTTTTGGAAATATGATTTGAGTTGGGAGATTCTCACCTATACTCTTATTTAAGCATAAAACATGGAAAATTGGGTAGACTCGGGAAGATGTAAGAAGTTCCAATTTATATGCCATAAAAAAAATGTTTTGCATTGCCTTGTAAGGACCATAGTACCTTGGTGATAATTTACTATCCTTGTTAGATATCTTCAAGGAAATTTGTTTGTGTGGTTGTGACCATAAAAATACCTAGTAGCCTACGTCAAAACTTCTTTTGTTGTGATGTTGATATGCATGTTGTTTCATTCGATTCGATACTAAATTGAGGTTATACTTTAAGAGTTGGATAACTTGTTGTTGATGTTTGATGTGATCTTCCACTACTTGAACCTTATAATTTTCTCTTAAAGATGATGTGATGGACAATGGATGATATCCATAAAGTTCCGTAAACTGGGCATTTTTTTTGTAGTATGGAAGGTATTGTTATACCACCATTCAGCCACAAGTAACCACTTCCCCATTGTATTTTTTTATTAGATATAAAGCATCGAAGATATCCTTCCAAATATTTTTTCACTCTCTAAGTTTTCCCACCAGATTAAGGATGATAATATGCACTAGGAGCTAACTAAGTACTCGTATGAGATAATTGAGCTAATATGAGCTATGCACATATACTAATTGAGCTAATATGAGCTATAAGCCCATCAATTTTTCCAGTGAAAAAGGGATCTTTGTCTCTTACAATAATCTTTGGTTTTTCATGTACATTTTGAATTGTTTCCATAAATGCAGTAGCCACTGTATTGGCTTTAAATGGATGAGATAATGTGCACAAGTGTGCATACTTGGTATGTCTATCAATTACCACCATGATGACACTTTTTCCTTCAGACTCTGGTAAACCTATGATAAAATCCATTGAAAGTTCCTCCCAACATTGGCTTGGAATGGATAAAGGTCATAATAAACCTAGGGTTTTAATTATCTGAACTTTATTTTGTCATTATAGCAAAAATTCCACCACAAAATATTGAATGTAATATTTAAGTCCATCCCAAACAATTCCTTATTTACCTTGTGGTAAGTTTTAAAAATATTCAGTGCCCTCCTAAGGGAGAGGTGTGCGATTCTTAAAAGAATCTTTTCTTTGTGTCGAGAATTCTTACAAAGATATAAGTGATCTTTGTACGATAATGAATCATTTTTCCAGCGAAATGAATGAGATTTACTTGGATCATACTGCAACGTTTGAAATGAGTTTCCACACTTCTTTCTCATTTTTCCATGCATCACTTGCTTCGGTTATCAAATTTTGTTGGATAATAGAAATGGCACAATGAAATGCTTCCACATCCTCATCCTTTCTTGAGAGTGTATTTGCAACACCATTTTGCTTCCCCTTTTTGTAGATGATTTCAAATTCATAACCCAACATCTTTGTGACCCATTTTTTCTTCTCTTCTGAAGATAATATTTGTTCAAAGAAGTATATAAGGATATCATAACATGGTTTTACGTTGAAGTGTCTTCCCATTATGTAAGGTCGCCATTGCTTTAGTGTAAGTAGTATTTCCAATATTTCGTTCTCATAAATAGATTTGTGTAAATACTTTATGTTGATGGGGCGACTTTCAAAAGCAATGAGTCTTACTTCTTGCATTCAAACAAAACCAATTCCATTTCATGAGGCATCACATTCCATACTAAAGGTTTTTTTGAATTTTGGCATAGCTAAGATAGTGCTTGGCAGATTTCCTCTTTAAGGTATTCAAAGGCCTTAGTTTCTTTTCAATCGTAAGAAAATGCATCTTTCATCAATAATGTTGTCAGAGTTGTCACTAATCTCCTATAATTCTTAACAAACTTATGATAATACCCTGTAAGCCCGAGAAATCCACGTAGATGCTTTATGGTTGTGGTGATTTTCCATTCCTTAGTGGATTTAATTTTGTTAGTGTCCTCCTTAACACCCTCATGAAATACAATATGACCCTGATATTCCACCTCTTGTACTCAAAAGAAGCATTTGGAGTTTTTTTCATATATTTGTTTCTCCTCCAATAGTTTGAGCACCATGTCAACATGCTGAACATGATCCTTCCAACACTTATCGTAGATTAGTATATCATCAAATGATACAAACAAAAATTTTCTAAGGAATGGTTTCAAAATTGAATTCATCAAACCTTGAAATTTATAAGGTGAATTAGTAAGGCCAAAAGGCATGACAAAAAATTCATAATGACCCTCATGAGTTATAAATGATGTTTTAGGAATGTCTTTAGTCTTCATTCTAATTTGATGATTTCCTAAACAAAGATCCGACATACTAAAGTAAATTTCTCCATGTAATCATCTAATAATTCATCAATCGTAGGAATGGGAAATTTAACTTTAATAATGAGCATATCGATATCCCCATAATTGGGACACATGCACCATAATCCATCCTTATTATGAACCAATACTACTCATATAAGGAACTTTGACTAGGTTGAATTATACTAGCCTCTAGCATTTCTGCAACCATATGTTCAATCTCATTGTTTTGGGTATAGAGATATCTATAAGGCCCAATGTTTGGAGGAACACTTCCTGAAATCAATAAATAGCATGATCATTATCACGAATAGGTGGGAGGCCTTTGAGAGTCTCAAATACCTTGGAATGATTTTCTAAGACTTTGTAGAGATCTAGAAAAATATATGATTTCAATGTTTGAACCTCTAGTGAGCATAATTGTGAAATTACACCCTATTTTTATTTATTTAGAAGCTTTTTCATGTCATTAATTTTGATTATGTTTCTTTTATTTCCTTTGATACCCCTTAATTCAAATTCCTTTCCTTCTGAAAAAAATTCAAGAAAAGTTATTGAAACTTAAAATCTATCATACCCAAAGATTGTAACCATTGGACTCCTAATACAACATCACCAACACCCATTCGAATGGAAATAATTGGACTATTCAATACATATTCCCCCATGGTTGTCTTGATGTTATAACATTTTGTAGAGAAATTTATAGTTCCTCAATTTGCAACCATCACTTAACACTCTCATGTTTGACATAGGAATAAATTAAATTCCTTGGCTACCTTACAATGAATAAAATTATGGGTATGACCTGAATCAATCAAAACTATTGCCTTTTTATTCTTGAAATGTTCCTCTATATTGAGAGTTTGAGGGGTGGTGGTTCGTTCCAATGCATTTCGAGATATGATCAGATTCAATTCTTCTTTCTTTAGGGTTGGTTCCTGGTGTATACCCTCTTCCTTTGAAGTTTCTTATTCCTTCTCTTCCTCATCTTCACAATCTATGTAAAATAATCACTTCTCAGCAAACTTATGACGTTTAGTGTATTTTCTATCATAACTATAACAAAACCCTTTTTCTATTTTTTCTTCCAAACATTGTGGTGTCAATCTTGTAGGTTGTGGAAGGCTAGGACCAACAACACTTCCATCTTTATATTTGTGAGTGGTATGCTTCCTTGTTTCCATAATATTTCTTTCAATTTTTCTTGCCAACCTAAATTCCTTCTCCAATGAATCAGATTCCCAAAGAATAACCTCATGTTCGATGATATCCCTTAATTCCCCATCGAACATCAATCCTATATTCCTCAGGAATATCATTTACCCTTATATTCAATTTCTGGAAGTCCTCAATGCACTTTTCCATTGAACCCTTTTGTTTGAGATTTATTAATTGGCTAAAGAAGGTGTTTCTCTTTGTATCCTCATAATGTCTATCATTTCCTCCATAAAAAATGACCAAGTGACAAGTGGTTTTATGAGAACGAGCCATCTATATCATACAAACTAATTGGGTTCTAAATATAAAGTTGTAATGCATACCTTTGGTGTGTGTTGCACATTATGGAGATCAAAATATTTCTCCATATGTAGTACCCATGTTACAAGATCCTTGTCATTAAAATTCCTCATATTGATCTTTGAAATATGGTGGGTCTTCAATCGAACATTAGAGTCTATGAAATCATGATTAACATTTCTTTTGTTCTCATATTCAGTTTCATGTAATATCATTTCTCCATTAGGAAGCATTTCTTGTATTAACTTTGTCAAACCTTCCTTCAAACCTTCCATGTCTTCTTTTAAACCTTTCTTAAAATATTCCATGTTGCATTTCATTTTTTCTTCTATATTATCCATCTTAGTTTGCATGCCAACCTTCAAACCTTCCATGTCTAATTTTAAACCATTCTTAAAACCATCCATCTTAGCTTCCATTCCATTTTTTGTTACTCTTTTCCAGAGTGAAATTTGTTGCACTTGATCTTGTAATTTTCATATATCATGTTGCATTCCTTCCTCTTCTTCATGTGTCATAGAAAAGATTTATGGTTGCTTAATATGTGTGTCAAATTTTTTTTTTGATCCATTTTTAAATCAAGCAATGATATATATGTTTCACTATGCCCTTTAAATCACTTCAAAGTGATTTTTCAAACCAAGCTATGCAAAATTTAAAAAATACACACATTTTTCTTGAGTTTTAGGAGAGAGATATTGCAGTTGTTGTATCTTTGTAATTGTGAATCTACAATATCTTACATTCTATCCTGTAGTATCCCTATGAGTCTTATTTCCAACCCAACAAGATAGAGAAATATTGGATCCTTTAAGAAATAGTTCTACCCAATCTTCCACAATGACCTGATTATAGACTAGTTTACTAGAGCAATATTGTACGAAATTCCATGCATTGTTGTTTGGAGCTTCGGTCCTAAACATGATACCCAAAACACTAAAATATGTCATGTTTCGGTCATATTTTACAAAATTCAAATCTGATGCTTAGAGAGAAAGTTAGGACTATTTTCCCCAAGTCACCCGTTTGAGATGGAATTATGGAGCATGTAAGAACCCTAACTTCCTTGGATCATATCTCTAAAAATATAGCAATACATGATTTGAAATTCATACAAAAAGTTAACCCAGATTGCTTTTCCACGTGGTTGCAATTTCATCTTCTAAAGCTTCATATACAAAATGCTATAGTTAAAATTCCATGATGACCTGTTCGAAGGAGAGAAACCCTAGAATCTGAATGTGTGATATCAAATGTTATGCAACCAGCTCGCAAACAGATAGATGCATGAATTAAAAATGATCCTCTTCGATAGGGGAAACCTCCTTTACATTACATAAATGAACAATTCTTGGATGAATCAAATGATGAAACCCCTTTTCTATATATAGGATTCTAATGAGTCACAATATAATGAGAGCTTAAATAACAATAATAATGTAAGAGCACAAAAATTACAATAGTGGGCTTCTATGGGGTACAATAATAACAATATGGGGACTACATGGGCACAACAATAACAATAAGGGGTTAAACTAGTATTTTAGGGACCTAACAAAACACCGCAAAGGATCAAGAAAGAAACACAATTGTTCATAGGAATTAGGTTATATGTTGTTATGAATATTAATAGGTGACTCAAAATCCTAGAGGAATCCTAGGAAATTTCTCTACAATTGAGAAATTTATCCCTAATAATTTAAAAAATATTGTATATTTATGAACAACCCTGCGATGTGACGAAATATTTGTTAAAAATTATTTAAATGCCATTTGTAAGTAAAACAACTCTCTCTGTGAACTTTAGAGGCATTAGAAAGTTCTTCACACCTCAAAAAGAATTGAACTAATAAAAGTAGGACGGTATGCTAGGATAAAAATTATTTAAGATGCCGCCATTAAATATTCAAGGAATGATGAATGTAGAAGAAATGTGTTATTTAAATCAATAAACATTATTGAAGAACTTAAAGACCCATAAATTATAAGAGACTCTCTGATTATCCCTAATGATGTTTTAAAAAGAGAGTTGAGCATTATTAGAGTTTCAATGGTAGTTAACTTTGACAATTAACTAAGTTTCATAAAGCTCAAATACATAAGTGGCTAGTTACATTCGTTAATGATAATACTGATGAAATGGTTATAATTATGGAACTACATTTAGAGGAGAAATAAATAGAATATGAAATATTTATTTCGATAGTGAAACAGGATATAATTGTCCTACCTATGAAATAGTATATTTAAGAATGGCTCAATAAATTCTTGAATGTGGATATTGATCTAAAATAATCTCCAGAAAACTTAGGATAACAAACAATTTAAGGGTTCAATGTATTTAGCTACTTCTACAACAATTGTACAAAGAGAGTATTCATTGAACCTATAATCCTTTTGCAATTTTATGAGTATTTATTCTATTCTCAATAAATCCCCTACTCTTTTTTTAGTCTTCCATTAATATGACTTTATTGAACCATTACATGTATTCTAAATCCAATTTCTGAATATGTTTTATCACTTTCTTCTCGTTATTTATCATTAATATTAGTTCACGAGAGACTATTCCCAATCCCTTATGGATGAATGCACTTTAGGTTTACAATTATGTAATAGGATTTTATGATTTTGTTTTACGAAATTGATTTTATTCTAAGAATTCAAGTATGAAAATCATGTTTTTACTCTTATTGGGAGCCTATTTTGAGAAATCATTTCATTTTTGATCCCGACATTTTAATCTCCAAATAAGATGTAGGAGTCTGGAGAATGTTTTCCTATTCTCTATTGATTTCAAATTCATGATATTGTTTAATACTTCTCTAAGTGTATGGATCAATGCTTTAGATTTCTATCTACCTAATTTTTCTTCAAATATGTTTCCTCCCATACATTGATTTTTTTAAATGCGATATGAATTTGAAAGAATATAACCCCATGCATGGGAACTAAATTAATATATTCAAAATTGTGCCAGTATGAAAGTAAAAAAAAAGTGTGACGGATCTAGTAGCATGCATTATGTGAATATATGTCTATTCAAAGTATGTAAAACATTTTTGGAGAATGAAGAATTGTTGGATACTTTGTAGGAAGTTTGGACTAGAAATTACCTTTGAAAGAGATGAAGGGAACAATAGTGTAATAAGCAATGGTTGAACCTATATTATGTAGAAGCCCATGTACAAAAAAAATGATTAGAAAAAACATATGTTAGGAGAAGTGCCTATGGTTATATATATCAACATAACAAGGGAAATTATATTATTGCAACAAAAACATGTCGGATATGAGAACATACTAGTGCTCTTTTACAAATGCTATAGCTATAGCTTTTAGTTGTTGATGAAAGAATGGATAGGGATAGATATTCAAATGTGCCATATGAAAAACATACTTTTTAACGGTTTCACAAAGGGGCATGCAAAAATAGTTTCTATGTAACTATTCAAATTAATATTGTACTTTTATCAAAATTCACTTTTAGTTTCTTTTGAGGAAATTCCTTACTCTCTTCTCATCCTTCCATTAATTTGACTTTATTGAACCATTTCATGTTTTCTAAAGCCAATTATTGACTAAGTTTTCTCTCTTTATTCTATGTATTCATCATTAATATTATTAAACCAGAGATAATTTCTAATCCTTATGGATGAATGCACTTTACTTTTACAATTATTGAACCTGATTTAATGATTTTTCTTTAGGAACTTGACTTTATTACGAGAATTGAAGTTTGTCAATCATTTTTTGGTTCTTTTGGAAGCTTCTTTCTAGAAATCATTTTTTTTGTTATCCTAAAACTTTAATCCACGAATAAGATTTAGGATTCTCATGATTTTTTTCCTATGCTCGTATGAATTCAAATGCATGATACCATTTTTCAGTTCTTTGTGTCAATTGACCAATGATTTGTTTTTATTTCTACCTAAATGTTCTTGAAATATGTCTCGTCCAATATATTCATGCATTACAATGTAGGATGAATTTGTGAGAATATAACCCCAAGGGCAGGAACTAAATGAAGACATTCAAAATTATGTCGAGAAAAAAATGGAAAAATGATGTGATGGATCTAATAACATGTATTATGTGAATACATGTCCGTTCAAAGTATGGAAAACATTTCTGGAGAAAGAAGGATCATTGGATACTTGTAGGAGGCTTGGACTAGAAACTAGCTTTGAAATAGATGACTTGATCAATAATGTAACAAGCAATGGTTGAACCTTCATCATGTAGAAGCCCAAGTAAAAAGAAATTGATTAGGAAATGCGTATGTTTGAAGAGGTGTCTACGACATATATATCAACATAGAAAGGGAAATTATATTATTGCAAAGAAAATGTGTAGGGCATGAGAACATACCAATGTTGTTTTACAAATGCTATAGCCATAGCTTTTAGTTGTTGATGAAAGAATGGATAGGGATAGTCTTCAAATGTGGCATATGTCAAAACATAAAATTTCACTAACAAACATGCTAAAATGGTTTCTACAACTATTTGTAAATTCTTATTGTACTTTTGTCTAAATTCACTTTTATTTTATTTTGAGGAAATTCCCTACACTCTTCGTAGTCTTCCACTAATATGACTATTCAACATTCGCATGTTTTATGAAGTGAATTCTTGACCATGTTTTCTCTCATTCTTCTAGGTATTTATCATTATTATTAGTCCATAGGGGCACATTCCCAATCCCTTATGGATGAATGCAGTTTATTTCTACAATTATGTAACAAAATTTTATGATTGTGCTTTAGGAAACATACTTTATTATGAGAATTCAACTGTGTAAATATTTTTTTGACTCTTTTCGTGAGCTTATTTCAAGATTTCATTTCGTTTGTGATCCTAAAAAATTAATCTCCAAATAAGATGTAGGATTCTTGGGAATGTTTTCCTATGCTCTTATGATATCAAATGTACAATATCGTTATATAGATATCTAAGTGTATGGACCAATGATTTCTATTTTTCATACCTATATCTACTTCAAATATGTTTCCTCCCATATATTCATGTGTTGCAATGTGTGATGAATTTGTGAGAATATAACCCCAATGGTAGGATCAAAATGAAGACATTCAAAATTGTGTCAAGGTGAAAGTGAAAAAATGTGTGATGGATCTAGTAGCATGATTTGATCGATCTAGCAGCATGCATTATGTTAAGGTATGTTGATTCTTATGGATTTTTTTTTTTGGAGAAATAAGAGTCGATGGATACGTGCAGGAGGTTTCAACTAGAAGCTAGATTTTAAATATATCAATGGAGAAATAATTTAACAAAAAATGGTTTGATTCTGTATCATGCAAAAGCCCAGGGTACAACAAATTTCATTAAGAAATGCATATGTTTGGAGAAGTGTCTACAGTTATATATGTCAACATAGAAATGTAAATGAAAATATTGCAAAGAAAATTTCTAGGATATGAGAACACATCGATTCTCTTTTACAGATGTTATAGCTATAGCTTTTGGTTGTTGATGAAAGAATGGATAGGTATAGGTCTTTAGATGTGCCATATGAAAAACACACCACTGGAAATTTTCACAAAAGAGTTTGAAAAAATAGTTTCTACAACTATTTTTAAACTTCTATTATAGTTTTATATAAATTCACTTTTATTTTAGTTTGAGGAAATTCCCTACTCTCTAGCCAGTCTTCCGTTAATATGACTTTTTTGAACTATTGCATGTTCTCTAGAGCTAATTCCTTGCTATGTTTTCCTTCATTACTCTAGGAATTTATCATTAATATTAACAATAGGATCCCATTCAACAATTATGTAACATAGTTTTTTGATTGTGCTTTAGGAACTTGAATTTATTCTTAGAATTCAAGTTTGCAAGTCATTTTTTGACTCTTGTCGGCAACCTTTTTTCCCCGTAGAAAAATTCGTACTTTTATTCATTTGAGAAAATTAAATTTTGTAGATGCTTAAGCATATGCAGATGGTTGTCCTTGTAATGACAGGAGAAAAAGTTTACAGTATAGAAAAGAAATGAATAAATTCTAGCTAGCCTATACTTTTATGCCCTTCTTCTTCTCCAACCTTCGCCAACCTTCAAAGTTGGGGGTTGCTACAAGTATGGCTATCTGGTTTTCCATTGTGTTTATTGGTTGTTCTTTGTCAAATTACGATCCTTTAGATCCATGCGTTTGTTTGGTGCCACTTACTTCCAACTGAAAATCTTGTTTTTGTTTCATATTTTCTGGCCCCAAATGGGTATTTGGGGTATTTGCTTCCTGTGTATATTTTTGTCCCATTTGTAGGTCAGGTTTTGTTTGGTTTCTTGTAGGGTCTGTCTGCATGTCCTCTTCTTCTCGCCAATTGGCATGCTACCACCCATTGGGCTTTTTTTGTTGTTTCTTATTCCCTTTGGGTTCCTTTCTGGCTAGTGGGCAGGTGTTTTGAAGGTGCCCTATTTGCATGCAACTGCGACATCTCAATGTTGTATTCTCATAGTCAAGTTGTTGTGTTCTCAGTGTATCATTATAGTTCAATGTAATGTGATCAAGTAGCCCCTGAGTCAGGTCCACTTCTACACATATTTTGGCAAATGTGAAAATTCCCATGTGAGCTCTATCTACATCTATTTTGAGGAATATCCCCAAGGAGTTCCCAATGGCTGTTAAAACTTTGTGATGCCAGAAGTGTAGAGGGAGGTTGTGCAGCCTCACCTAAACGGACATTGTTGAGACTTTCATGTTTCTTGCGTCAAAATTAGAAAACCAGTAGATGATGAAGAGGCCAACATTGCCCCAAAACCAAGGCCCCTGATTGATGATGTTGTCACGTTCTTGTTCTATGTTGAATCTAACTATGAAAAAACCTTTTGAGCATAGGTGAATTTCACAATTAGGTGACCTTGTGGAAAGGATCCAATGATGCAGAGCGCCAAATTTGGCCAGAAGCCATTAAATCTATAGATAAAAACATGTTTGGATAGATCAGCGTTTAAATCAGTTACCTCTGGCAAAGTTACTTGGAGCATTGGAGATTCTTGTTTTTGTTCCACAATATAGTGACCTGGTAGCTCTGGTGCTATTGCTGGTTTGTGTTGCATTTCTTCCTTTCCTTTGACAATGTCACAAAAAGAACCTGTATTCTTTGAACTGGCTCCATTGCTTCCACCATACAATCTCAAATTAAGAATGATGGTTGAATCATTGCTGATACCATATTCCTATAGGGTATGGATGTCCTGTAGAGTCCGTCCTATGTATATCAGGTTTTGGTGTTTTGTGGGGATTCCCAGTTGGATCTAGATTTCCTTCTTTAATTCTTGAATATTCAGCCCCTTTCTGAGCCGCATGCAGTGATGTCTACCCCTATCAATTTGATGAAGATTTGGGTCCAATCTTCACCCTTGCTGTTTGAGGCAGCTTTTTTGGAGCCTTTGTCGTTGGATGGGGCATTTTCTCTGTGAACCTAAAGGCACCACTGATTTTTGTGTTCTTCCCATGCTCTGGTTCCTCTGGATCTGGTTTGTATGGGTCGTTCTTTATGTACCCCGCCAGTACATTAAATATTGGATCCTCTGTAAACAGTTTCCTTGCATTAGCGCTGTAATTCCCCTGTACGCATAACTTCCTGGGCATCATAGTCCCCATGGCCCCTATCCATTCCCGCATCATCTTATGGGCGATGGGTCTGTAGCCAGGGTATTTCTCTGGCCGATCAAAGTGATTCACTACGTTGACAGGAACCCTAGCTTTCTCCTCGCCGTTGATACATCTATTTTCCAATGCAACAGGATATGGAAAGATAGGAATGATTATAATGTTGAAATAAAATACCTACTGGAGATCGAAAAATTCAATAGTGGCTTCGTCTGGGAGTCCTTGAGGGAGAGCGAGAGCATAGCGTTTGCCGGTTTTTGGCTTGAGCATTGTTTCCTGATCACCATCGAGAGAAAAATTGTGCTTGTCGTCCAGAGGAGTCATTTCAGATCTTGTAACTTTGATCTCCAAATAAGATGTAATACTCTCGTGAATGTTTTCCTTTTCTCTTATGATTTCAAATGCAAGATATCATTTTATAGTTCTCTAATTGTTAGGATCAATGCTTTCTATTTATGTCTAACTAAATTGTCTTTAAATATATTTCCTCCCATAAATTCATGTGTTATAATGAGTGGTGAATTTGTGAGAATATAACCCCGAGGGTGGGAACTAAATGAAGACATTAAAATATTTGTCAAGATGAAAGTGAAAAATAGTGTGATGGATCTAGTAGCATGTAGTATGTGAAGATATGTGTATTCAAAGCATGAAAACTAGTTTTGGAGGAAGAAGCATTGTTGGATTTCTGTAGGAGGTTTGGACTAGAAACTAGATTGGAAATATACTGTTATGAAACCAGCTCAAGAAAAGATAGAAAAGATAGATCAACACCTTAGAATTCAGCCTCTTTGAGGGGGCAACCTCCTTTACATTACATAAATGAACAATTCTTGGA
>APFE030722122.1:27936-41527 GCA_000404065.3 Pinus taeda | reverse complement strand
CATGGGTACATCAATATAATAACGGGGTTGTACTAATAACAATAAGGGGTTACACTAGTAGTATAGGGGCCTAACATATACCTTTGGAGAAATAGTGTAACAAAAAATGGCGCATCCCATATCATATAGAAGCCCGAGTACCAAAACTTTTAATTGGAAATGCATATGTTCATAGAAGTGTCTACGGTTATATATATCAACATAGCAAGGGAAATTATATTATTTCATAGAAAATGTGTAGGATATGAGAAAATACGAATGTTCTTTTACATATGCTATACCAATATATTTTAGTTTTTTATTAAAGAATGGATAAGTCTATATATTTGTATTTTCCATATGAAAAACACACAAAATTTTCACAAGGGAGCATGCAAAACAATTTCTACAACTATTTGTAAATCATTATTTAACTTTTATCTAAATTCATTAAGGATAGTACATAAAGAAGGGGGGATGGAATACCCCCAAAATTACCATCAAATTGTAGACTGTTTATGAACATATTATACTTAGGTTATTGAGATAGGTTCCGTTGAGGCTTGTGGTCCTAGTTATATAGGTTTTTTAGGCTAATGAGCTAGTGTTTAGTTTTATCTAGAGTGAAGAGTGCCTATGTGGATTAGGCCTAAGTGCCTATGTGCTAAGAGGCTGCTAAGTGGAGTGAAGGTAACATGTAAACACATATATATTAATAAATTTCATCACAACTACATACTAGGGGACGAAAAGAGTATGGGGGGCTAGGACTCCATTAGAGAGAAATATGTGGAGGTAGAACCAAGGCATGGTTCCCAGGAAAACTAATTTTTATTGATATAATACACCTAAAAGTAAAATTGTGGGATAATATTAAAAATATATTTTAGATTTCATATTTCTATGATTTCTATCTTGTTTCAAATAGTTGTTCACGTGCATTACATTTGTGATAGTTAGATGATCGACATTTTAAACCTACAACTGTGGTTCATCTTTAGGATGTAAAGAAATGTGAAAAACGGATTAGCTCGAGGTTGATAATAAATAGGAAAATAAAGGTTGAAAAATGGTCAATAGAGAAAAATCTATGAGAAAAAAGATTCTATAAATGTATTGTAAATGTGTGATATAATGTGTTATTAATGAAATTATTAAATATTAAATAATTATGTAGTGTTTTTAATATGTTAAGTTATGGATAAAATTGTAAAGGTCTATAAGAAAGTTTTGTGTATTAAATTGTTATTTAATGATAATAAAATACAAGTTTGATGGGGATGAATGAATTATTTGTTAAATGTTGTTAAGAGCTTAGGAAAACATTCACAATAATCCTACATCTTATTTGAAGATTAATTTTTCAGGATCACAAATGAAATGACTTCCTGAAATAAGCTCTAGAAACGAGTCAAAAAATTATTTACAAACTTCAATTCTCATAATAAAGTTAATTTTGTAAAGCACAGTCATAAAATTATGTTACATAATTATAAAAATAAAGTGCACTCATTCATAAGGGATTGGGAATGGTCTCCTCTGGACTAATAATAACAATAGATACCTAGAAGAATGAGAGAAAACATAGTCAGGAATTCACTTTAGAAAACATTCAAAGGATGAATAGAGTCATATTAATGGAAGATTGTGAAGATTGTAGGGAATTTGATCAAAATAAAATAAAAGTGAATTTAGATCGAAGTACAATAAGAATTGACAAATAGTTATAGAAACAATTTTTGCATGTTCATTTGTGAAAATTTATGTTTCTTAGATATGGCACATTTGAAGATCTATCCCTATCCATTCTTTCACTGAAACACTAAAATATATATCTATAGCATCTATAAAATACCATTGGTATGTTCTCATATCCTGCACATTTTCTTTGCAATAATATAATTTCCCTTTCTATGTTGATATATATAGTCATAAACACTTTTTCAAATCTATGCATTTCCTCATCAATTTTTTTGTATTTGGGTTTCTACATGATGAAGCTATTGCCATTTCTTGTTACATTATTGATCAAGTCATCTATTTCAAAGCAATTTTATAGTCAAAGCCTCCTACACATATCTAATGATGCTTCTTTCTCCGAAAATGTTTTCTATACTTTGAATCAATATATCTTCACATACTACATGTTACTAGATCCATGACACCTTTTTTCAATTTCTTCTTGACATGATTTTGAATTTATTCATTTATTTCCTACAATTGGGGTTATATTCTCACAAATTCGTCCCACATTGTAATCCATAAATATATTGGATGAAACATATTTTAAGAAAACTTAGGTATACATAAATATAAAGCATTGGTTCATTGACTTAGAGAACTGCAAAATGATATCATGCATTTGAAATCATAAGGGCATAGGAAA
The DNA here is from genome assembly GCA_000404065.3 of Pinus taeda. Lineage (NCBI taxonomy): Eukaryota > Viridiplantae > Streptophyta > Pinopsida > Pinales > Pinaceae > Pinus > Pinus taeda. The sequence continues at coordinate 39,162 of APFE030722122.1, read as the reverse complement.
AAATCACAATACTCCTAAATCTCATTTGGGGATTAAAGTTTCAGGATAAAAAATAAAATGATTTCTTGAAATAAGCTCCTGAAAAGGGTCAAAAAATTATTTACAGACTTGAAATCTCATAATAAAGTCAAGTTATTAAAGACAAATCATTAAATAATGTTGAATAATTGTAAAAGTAAAGTGCATTCATTCATAAGTGATTGGGAATGGGATCTTGTGGACTAATATTAATGATAAATTCCTAGAAGAAAGAGAGAAAACTTAGTCTAGAATTGGCTTTAGAAAACATGCAATGGTTCAATAAAGTCAATTTAATGGAAGACTAAGAAGAGAGTAGGGAACTTACTCAAAAGAAAATATAAATGAATTTAGATAAAAGTACAAATATAATTTACAAATAGTTTTAGAAACTATTTTTGCATGCCCCTTTGCAAGAATTTTCCAAAGTATGTTTTTCATATCGCACATTTGAAGATCTATTACTATCCATTCTTTCATGAACAACTAAAAATTATAGCTATAACATCTCTAAAATAGCACTAGTATGTTCTCATATCCTACACATTTTATTTCCAATAATATAATATCCCTTGTTATGTTGATATATATAACCATAGACACTTCTCCTAACATATGTGCTTCCTAATCAAATTTTTTGTACTGGGGCTTCTACATGATATAGGTTCAACCATTGCTTGTTACACTATTGTTTGAGTCATCTATTTCAAAGGTAGCTTCTACTAGAAACTTATTACAAAGTATCCAATAATGCTTCTCTCTCCACACATGTTTTATATACTTTGAATAACCATCTCTTGACATATTCCATGCTACTAGATCCATCACACTTTTTTTCACTTTCACCTTGACACAATTTTGAATATCTTCGTTTGATTCCCACCCATGAGGTGATATTATCACAAGTTCATCTCACGTTATAACAAATGAATATACTATTGGAAGCAAATTTAGGTAGAAAAAAATTGAAAGCTTTGGTCCATACACTTAGACAACTATAAAACGATATCATGCATTTGAAATCATAATAGGATAGGAAAACATTCATGAGACTCGTACAACTTATTTGGAGATTAAAGTGTGAGGATCAAAAATGAAAAGAGTTCCTGAAAAAGCCCCAACGGTTAGCTCAGTTGGTCAAAATCATTGCTTCGTTGTTCGGGAGGTCATAATCTCCATTCTGCATGAAGCGCTTGGGGTTAGCCTTGCTAGTGGGCCGTGGGGCTAGATTCCCTTCGAGGTTGATCAACCTAGATTTTTCTATGGACGTAGCGACCACCTGTTGGCCAAGGTGTATGTGAACCACATCCCAAAAAAAAGAGAGTTCCTAACACAAGCTCTCGAAAAGAGACAAAAAATGATTTATAGACTTGATTTCTTAGAATAAGATCAATTTCCTAAAGAAAAATCATAAAATACGATTACATAATCGTAAACGTTAAGTGAATTCATCCATAAGTGATTGGGAATGGACTCCTATGAACTAATATAAATGATAAATACCTAAAAGAAAGAGATAAAACATAGTCAAGAATTGGCTTTAGAATACATGAAATGGTTCAATAAATTCATGTTAATGGAGGACTAAAAAAATAATAGGGAATTTACTAAAAATAAAATAAATACACATAAAATTGCAAAAGAATTATAGGTTAAATGAATACTCTCCTTGTACATTTGTTGTAGAATTAACTAAATCCAATGAGCTCCTCAATTGTTTGTTATCCTAACTACTCTGGAAATTATTTTGGATCAATATTTTCATTCAAGAATTTACAAATCCATTCTTCAATATATTATTTCTTAGGTAGAATAATTATATCTCATTTCACTATTGAAGTAAATGTTTCATATTCTATTCTTTGTCATATGAATGTAGTTCCATGATTATAGGAATTTAATAATTATTATCATTAATGTATGTAGCTAGCCACTATTTTATTTGAGATTCATGAAACTTAGATAAATTTTAAAAGCTAGCTACCAATGAAACTCTAATAATGCTCAAATCTATTTTTATTAGGGATAACGAGAGAGTCTCTTATCATTTATAGGTCTTTAATTTCTTCAATAATGTTGATTGATTTAAATAATCTATTGCTTCTATAATCATCAATACTTGAATATCTAACATAAGCGTCTTCAATCATTTTTATCCTAACATACCATACTACTTTGATTTATCTAATTCTTTTTGGGTGGGAATATCTTTCTGATGCCTCTAAACTCCATGCAGAAAGTTGTTTTAGTTACAAATGGTATTTAAATAACTTTCAACAAATGTTTCTTCACATTGCAGGTCATCTCATAGATATTCAGGAAAAAATAAATAAATTATTTGGGATAAATTTCTCAATTGTAGAGAAATTTCCTAAGAATCCTCTATGATTTGAAGTCACTTATTAATATTTATACCAAAATATAACCTAATTCTTGTTAATAATTGTGTTTATTTCCTAATCCTTTGGGGCATTTTGGGTGTTGTAATCACATTTGGTGCTTGAATAGATAATCATATTCATAAATAGGCATGGTTTGCTAAGAGCTTCATCAAGCTCATATATTATTATATTCTATCTTAAAGTTCCATATTCTTTCTCTATAAAAGAATGAAAAAATAACATCCTTTATGTTCTACTGTATTTTTAGGATTCCAAAAGATCTAACTCCTAAGAAGTCAATTTCACTTTTTTCTTGACTCACTATTTTCTCTTGATTATTTACACCTTTTCAAATTATAATGTTTTGGTAGACTTGTGATAATGGGTGAACTACATGGTAAAGTATTGCTCTCAAATGAGGTAGGCCCTTTAACTATCAATTCTTAAACAATGTTTTAAGATTTAAAGTTTCTATTGATCGCCCATTCTCTAACCATTCTACTCATCACCCATTCTATAACTATAATTTTTTCTACCTCCATATCTATGGGTGCGTCTGTATTTTGCTACCATTTTTTAGTTGAACACTTTTTTTATGATGCCAGCATAAAACATGTTGTACTAATTTGTCAACCTAAATTCCCATAGTGCCAAACCTTGGCCAAAATGTGCTTCCCTCCACTCAACTAAGGGAACCAATTTCCATTAATATCTATCTAAAATTTAGTGGGATGACTGCCAGGGTAATACAAAAAACCCACCAAACTTAAGACACTAATATAAACCATAAACATGTGCATACCCAGACTTGGATAGAACCATTGTGCCCTTGAATCTTATATACAACAGGATGCAGGGAGAAATTCTAATGTAAAGCGCTTTATTTTTCTCTTGAATCTCCTTTGTAATAGTCACTAGAGCCAAGCCTTTTATAACAACATGCAAGGAGAAACCCTTCACATGACCAAACTATATAACATGACTCCTGACCATCTTATTTGTTTTGAACCTTTAGTCACTTGAGAAAGCTCAACAATCACTCAATGCATGTCATATGAACATGGCCCCACACTCTCTATGTTTTATTAGTGATTTATTTCCCCCTTCCACGTAATCCCAAAGCAAAGTCATTGAGAGCTTTCCATGGAATGTGCTCATTTCATTTCAGATCTACCTTCTAGGATGATGTAATAGCTGAAGATTAAGAATGTGTGAACATGTCTCCAATTGGATTCGATTCTCATTGCTCTTTCACACTTGACTTGGTCCAAATTCTATGTTCCCTCGGCTCCATGTCACCATCGGATTATTATAAAGCTATCCTTTTTTGGAACCTCAAGGACATGTAAACTAACTCCATATCTCTTGTCAAGAAATGTGTCTTCCCATTTTCCCACATCGTCAACTTCTACACATCATCCCACCCTTACATCACAATGAACTTTCACAATCGCACACTTAATCAATCCTTTGAGGGAGACAAACTCTTAGGAATGGAAAAGATCGTGTCACTTTCTTTTAAAGATCTACTGACACTTTGTAAAATCATGTCACCCTAATGTTTGTTAAAGCCTAACATTTTTATATTTGTTTTCCCATTTCTACGAGTTGTCATATCAACTTAGCATTTGAATTTCCTCCACTCCTTTGACTTCCATGAAGTGAATAATTGCTTTCAGTTTCTCTCCCTAACCTCTATTAACTAACAAACTCTCATCAAAGGCTAATAAAATGAAGAATTTTCCCCTTTTTATATCTTCAACCCTTTATGCTTTGATCTCAAATTTCTATCTTCAAGCTTCACTTAAGTCCCAACCCTATTACACATGAAATATTGTATTTTTTTGGCTTGAACATAGACTTCAATATATACTTTTGTGATATTTCTATATGTTATTTAGGTTTACTAGATTCCTTTGCTTCCAATGCACCTTTCTAATCTCTCTCCCTATAGCTTAATGTTAATTATTCTTAGGGCTATATTATTCTTTTCTTTAGGTAATTGCATTTCATTATTTACACATCGAATTCACCCCATATAATCTTAAAATTACTCAAAAACATATGAAATTATATACAAAGGACAATATTATCATAAATTCAACTAAACAAAAAGGAATAATAGAAGAAAAGAATTCATAAATATAAAAACTGACATTGGTCGAAGACCAGAAAAAAACCTCGGGGAGAAACCCTTACAAATTCTTCTTATTATTAGACTGTCATTGAATGTTTTAGCAAAGATCGAGTACAATGATCCATATCATAAACCACAAAACTATCCAAAAAAATCAACTAAACAACATCCAAGAGATGAACCAAATAACGTTAATAATTAAAAAAAATCGGATTCAGAAGCTTGCATTCGATTGTCATTATCTAGGATCAACTTCCGAATTATGTGGTCAACTGATTAGATTTAACCCTAGTTTCCACCCCCACAAAGAGAGTGTGCATGCATGTATTTGAAACTCTCTAACCACATGGGTAACGTTTCGTGCCTACAGTTGCAACCAAAAATTCCCTGTGACAACCCTACAGCTACAAATCAAAACCCTAGATCATGTGTGCGAGTTTTGGACTATGCAATTTCAGACCTATATGAACCAATCTTCGCGAACTACTTCAGACTTATATATGGGAAAATATAGAAAAAAGAAGAAGAATATGATTGCTAATGATATCCAAATGAGGGTCACTTGACCTGTATTTATAAGCTTCAAAGGGTGTCTAGTTTATTCTTAGGGTTGACCTATCCGTTTGTGCACATGTGGGTTTTGAAATTAAAAATATAATTTTCATCAACTAAATTAAAATATTCCAAGGGCTAGGAGCAGTCTTTCTTGATGAGTAAGGTTGTCTAATGGAGGGAATTTATCCCAATCTACCAAAAAATTAGCACTCACTCTTAGCTATGGAGAAATTACCAATTGCAACATATGTCTCATCACAAGCATATTATCATCATCAAATCTTGTCTTTTCTCATCTATGATCACCCTTGCTCATTTTTTTTGTCATATGTTGAACACTGTCAGATCTAAAAGAAAAATAATTTGACATCAGAGGGGAACCTAATCTACCATCCTCTATTCATCATGGAGCCACTTCTACTACTTGGAATTATTTCCAGTAGAAACCCAATGTTTCTACTCGGGAATCTCTACTGGAGGGTAGCTAATGCTATGTCCTAGGAAAATATGCCGGTGAGGAGCCAATGCTATGAACTAGGAATCTCTGCTAATGAGGAGCCAATTCTATGACTTGTAAAAATTTTCTAGCTTGGACATAATGCTATAACCTGGGAAACTCTATGAATGAGGATGCAAATTCTATGACCTAGGGACCCAATGTTATAGCCTGGGAAATGTTGCCACCAAGGAGCCAATTCTACCACTTAGCAAATCAAAGATAATAGGAGGCATGCCACTTACCTTATGAGGTAAGGATCACACCTATTCCACCATGTGGTTATAATAGGAGGGATACCATACCACTTACCATAAATCATAAGGATCATACCTATCCTATTATCTATTGATCTTCCAAACTTGAGCCTCAAGAGTTAGAGGTAGAACACTTATATCTGTAGCTTCAATATGATTCCACTTACCATAAGTAGTAATGATCATGCATAACTCAAGTAGCAAGCAACCATTAGCCATATCGGTGGGAAAGATAAATTGTAGTTGGGTTATACTTTGCATGGACAAAGATATCAGAGTTATATCTTCCACCCAATGTGTAACAAATAGGGGTGATATCCTATTGCCTAAAGATCCTTGAACCCTAGAGTCTCACATCTCAATTCCTCATCCTAGGAGCTCAGATGGGGGGGAAGAATTAGTCCAGTGTCCTTGATAAATCTTTATCCTTACTCAGGATGGTCACATTCATCCATCCATGCTAGTGTCTGTAGATCAAAAACATATCAACGTGCTGACATCTCGTACCAGCTTAACCAACTTTTTCAACGGATTCCTTAAACATTACCAAGAGAATAAATCCTATATTTTCTTGTTCATGAAAGACATAAAAATCAAATTTTATGCTAGAAAAAATATGCGTCACAATGGATACCTTATTCATCCTCCTTCTTATGGTGGAAACAATCACAAACCTAAGCTTGACTTATAAAACAACATTGTCTCAACATAAGGAGGTATCTTAGTCCCAACAATATATGGGATTTTCTACCAATATGATCCCACCTTTTATTGTCTTAATATATCACTATCAGAACTAGAGCCCGCTCAGAACATTGTATAAAGATATTTCTAAACCAAAGTAACCCACGCTAGTCATGCTAGTAACCATCAACCTCAACCGTGATTAAATCTATGATCCTTTATTTTCCTTCTCATCAAAATGTCATTGAAAACCCCAAGCTAAAGCATCATTCATATGTTTTATTTCTATCGATAATATTTTCCAATGTATTCAACATTAGTGTATCCATCTAGACTAATATCTCCAAGAGTATATCTCACAATCTTTCATCTCAAACATAGAGGCCAGATCCCTCTTATGCTCTATCATTAAAGGCTCATTATCTATCAAGAATATATCATCTACATATAAACTAAAAATAAAAGGCATATCTTGGACCAACTTAGATGTTCAAATTGGAACTTCTTCTAGGCTTCACCAGGTAACTATCAATGTGTACATTCCTTGCTCAGGGAGCTTGCTTCAAACCATGTAGTGCTTTATGCTCATAAAACTCCCCAAAATATGCTCCATGTATGTAGTCTTTTCATATCCTAGTGTGCTCCTAGTCTCGTGCATAAGATTTTAGTTTTCTTTATATCTCAACCGCACCCATAGGCCTTGTTCCCTGTGGTTGGGAGGCTTATAACCACGCCCTTAAACCTTTCACTACAAGGAAAATATCCTGTAGTAGAGGTAATAACAAAGGTTTTAAGTGTTATAAAATTGGAAAAATTTGTCAAAAAACATCCAATAAAACATTTGTTTTTGCTAATATATTTTTTAGTCAAGATTATAATATAACTTCATTGTAACTGAAAAAATATGGGTGTCCAAAGGTTATAGCAGATGGGTCTTTTTTGTAGTGTGATTCATGGAATAAGTAGCACCAATGCACTACACATATAAAAGCATCAGGATGCATACATAACTAAAAGAACTAGGTAATTGAGTTCAAAGAACATCGGTGCCTGAAATGTATATGCACTGGTGCTTATATATCAAAAAAATCCCATAGGGCATTCTTTTAAGGAACAACACTAAAATATGGAAAAAATAATTGCAGTCTTGGTTCTTTCATTTAAACTTGTAACGTAGATGTTTATTGTTTCTATAAATACACCAATGCATTAGGGATATAAAAGGACTGATGTTATTAATTTCAATAATGCACCAAGGCTAGAAATAATATTTTGTAGGATTGGGGTGTTAGTTCTATGAAAGGAGTCATGCGTTAGGAATTACAATGCATCGAGGCATTAATTGCAAACAACTGACGCTTGAGAACTAAACCCCTTGGTGTTGTCATTTTTCAAATTGCACCATTCATGCAAAAAGGATTCCATCATGGTGCTTTGATATAACATAATGCAACGATGTGTTTTTATGTTACAGAGGCACATATTTTTGTATAATATTTTCTCTTTTTTCGAAAACCAATTTGTGACAGTGCAATTATTGTAATTTTTTAAATTTGTTATTCATTGGAAAATAGACTTACATTTTTTAACAATACGAATATGAATTAAAATTTGATTAGTGCATTTGCATATGATGTTTGTATTAAGTTGTTATATTATCATATTCGCATATGTTCATTATAATATTTAATAATCCATATATTTAATGAGTGATGTAAGATTTCATAGCGACATTGGATAATGAAACAGAATAAATTTAAATATATTTTATTGTATATCAATAAGACGCTCTTTTTCATTCAAAATGAGAATGTTATTCTTAATCCCTTGTCTTTCAATTGCTACACTATGTCCATTAAATTAAACAAAATGTCTAATTTTCACAGAAAATTATTTCAAAAAAGACAACATTTTGGATTGATATCCAAATGGATCATCATTCTTTGCTGGAAATAATGTTAGCTCTTGAGCTAATTCCATGAATTGGCTTATTTCTAGGAATGTTTTGTTGATTTCATCGATTGTTTTCATCTTCTTGATCTTGTTCCATTTGCAAACATAAAACTAAAGTGCAACGAGTGTATCTATATTTGTGAGAATAATGAAAATTGATATAAATAATATACATCAATGTAAATTGAATAGAAATGTACCATAGAAGGAAGTGATTCATAAACCATGCACATGCTTTGAAGACCAAGTCTCATGCCTTGTTGCAACAAGTCTTTCACTGGTGTAGTTTCATACCTTATTTCCTACATGTTCAAATGCCATTATATATCATAGGTTCAATATAGATGATTTTTTTTGTATTAATTATAAACTCAGAGAAGTAAAACAACATAGATACTTACAAATTTCACAATTAATTTTTTATATTCCAACATATACTCACAACCCTTATTTTATCCAATTCCAATTAATTCTTTCGATGATTATTCTTTGTATGTTAGCATCTATTCGAACACATTCAAGGATGGTTGTTGTAAAATAATTTAAGATATACAAAAATGAAACCATGAGTTGTTATAAGGAAATATTTGTTGGGTTGTGTTCTATTCTTTCCACGACTAACCTACGTAGTGAACCAGGGGGTTAGAGGGTGGGTGGAGCCCCCCCTTCGTTGCGCCGATTGCATAGCGGGCGGGTCACAAGGGGGCGGGTAGCCCTCCTCTACGGGGTTTGGAGTAGCACCCCAAGAAAAAAAAATTTGGACCCTATATTAGGTTGGGCGAACCTACCTATGGTTTTCGGTCCATGGTTTTGGACGCGATGGTTTTTCGGTCCATGGTATTGGATGCTTCGGCATGTATAAATATGTATTGTAACATTGAAAGGAATATAATGAAAAATAAAGCTAGTAGTCTCCGTTTTGAGATCCAGTGGGAAATTTCTGTGTATATGTGTTTTATGTGTTATGCTCTCACATTTTTATTTTTCCTATGATTTAGAATTCGTATGCAGGTAATTTCTGTACGGGGTTAAAACCTACAATATTAACAATTACATAAAAACATTGGTATCAACCCTTTTCTTCCATGTCGTAATTATTTATGTGTTGAATGAGTTCCATTTTGTTTTCTTTTCTACAAGAAATAATTGAAAGTTAATATTTAATACTAAATTAATTTTTTATATGTACAAATTCAATAATTATTACACGCATTTGAAGCACATTGTTGCTCAAATCGCTCCTATTCGGATGAAATTATGTCCATTTCTTTGACCATCTCCTTGTACACTTTTTTGTACAATCCTACTCGCATGTCTCACATATGAGCTTGTTGATCATTTGGTATTTGATAATATTCCTTAGAAATGTAATAAACTATTTTTATATTGATATATGAAACTAAATATAACAAAATTGATATTAATAAATTAATGGTGTGTACTAATATATACTTATAATTCTAAAAAATAATTTCATTTAGGAATATGACCTTTTGAATGATTCTATTATGTTATTATATGTTTTTGTTATTACAAGTCTGACATGTCTCAATAACCATTGCTTTCGAAATGCTTCTTGTAGTTTAAATATAATTCGTTTCTTATAACCATTGGATTTATTTTTGTATTGTAAGTGGAAAGTACATATATATGTTTGTTCCACTACATCCCTCATAGTTAAAAAAAAAAAAATATCCCTTTCACTAACCTTGAGTGCAACTCCAAATGAGCTAAGGACCAATTCATCGTCATTTACATATTCTATAATTTTCTTTTCATAAAACAACATTGGTATTTTCCTTCATTGTTTCTCCCTATAGATAATTAAACTTATATGAATTAATATTGTTTGAAACATGTTATATAATACTCTTAAGTATATAATAAATAAAAATTCAAAAAAAAAAATCATATTGAATAGTATTTTTTCATTTACTTGATTCATCCTTCTGCAATTTTTCTATAAGGCTTTACATTCTTATACACTTAGATTAGAAACAATCTTATAGACCTTCTCCATTTTGTGGCTTTTCATGACACACACTAACCATCACATATTATTTAAACATACATATAGTTCAAACATGTTAATTTCCTAAAGAATTTACAAATAATTTGCCTTCTTTGTGTTTTCCAATGTGATATCATTGTATTGACCAATATTTTTGTTACCTAACACCTTCTCATAAATTTTTTATCAATATACAACTGATACTATTAAATATAGAAGCCATTAAGATACATAAATGAAATAGTTGTCAGCCAAAACGAGCTTTGGTAAACTATGTGTTTATTTGAATAAATACATCAGTGTGCTTAATTAAATAAACACATGAGTGTGTTTATTCCATCAAACACACCGGTAATTTAATTATTTAGCTCCGTTAGTGAAAATTATTATTTTTAAATAATTTTAAATTATGATGGTGCAATTTGTAATGATAAAGGCACTACAATGACTTAATGGTGTTATTTGGAAGAGCAAAGTTGGTGTGTTATATTACACCAGGAGAAACAATGAACATACTAGATAGAAATGGTAGTGCTATAAGATATAAGTTTGTTGTATTACATAGAGTTCACCGGTGCGTCATATTATAAAGGGCATACATAAAGAAATATATGCATTTTAAAAATAAATTAAAGGGTCGACATGGTTTGGATCTAATTCAATAAGTGATCCCCCTATTTTACATGTCAAATTCCCTATATATAATAAGTACACAAATCCATTAAATCTAAAAT
>APFE030722122.1:11904-24905 GCA_000404065.3 Pinus taeda | reverse complement strand
TTACTATGCGGGATTTTGAGGGAGTCAACATATCCTTCAGCTTTTGATCTTCTAAATAGTTATACTGCTCCAAAGTATTTTATCGTTGCATAATGCTCCTGATGTGTCTCTCTTTCAAATCACTCCCTTGAAATTTTGGGAAAAATAATGACACAGTGAATAACCTTTTAGTATTTAAAATACCTTACGAAATTAGATTTTGAAAAATCAATTGGAACTCATTCTTTAATTTTAAGAAAAAGAAAGAAAAATTGCACTTTTTTTTACTTTATCCAAACATGCTGCATTCAATAGTAAACAACCTCAACTCGTTTATAAGAAAAGTGAAGCCGCCAAATTTTTTCAATGCACCAACATGATACAATTAATTTTTTTTTTCAAATCCCGAAATAGTACAATAAATTTGTTTAATGCAATTGTGTGGTTTATATTTAAATGCATATGTTTCGTAATTGTTATAAGGTGACTGAGATGGATGAATTCATTATTATTTTCTAAATTCCAGAAACATATGTGTACCAATGTTGTTTTCATTTAAACACACCAATGTGTTTTTGTACAAGAGCACCAATAAGACTTCTGCCTCTCTAAACTACGGATTATACAATCTCAAGCCCCAATTAGCCCCCATTTCCTGCTGCAACTACACACTGCATGTTCACTACCTCCAAGGACTACGCATTGTGCAATCACAATGGTTAGTCTTTGTCTCTTTCCCCTCACAACTATACAATTCTCCTCCCAATTAGTCTTCCATTACACACAATGGAGTCTCAGTTAACATTTAGGCCTCACTTTCTCCCTGACTTGTGAAATTTCGCAATCACATAGCTTAGTCCTCCATGAAATTCACAAGGCATAATCATAATGAGCAAGTTTGCTTCACTACATGATTGTCTCCCTTAACTGTGTAGTTCTATCTCCCAGTCCCTCATCCCCTATGCATGGTGCATTCATAGTCACTAGTCCTTCATCACTTCCTTCTAGAACTGTGCACTATGTAATCCCTAAGCCTCCTCCTTATTCCTGCACTTTTTCCTGGGTTTAGTCAATGAGTTGCATGAAGAGAAATATAGAGTATGAGAATTCCAAATTGATGTTGTCTTTTCATGAGAGAATTTCATTTGTAGCTATTATTATCTTCACATGAATAAATGATGCTCAAAGAGGATTCCAAGGAGGTATTGCAAGCAAACACTTATGAATATGGAAATATAAAGAGACGATCAAGAAAGAAAATGAAGGGACACTAGATCATGACAAAAGATGGAAGATCAAAATGAATTTGGAGATTCCATGTCATCTGGCGTCTTTGAGGATGAATATTGAGTACATGCAAGACCTTTCCTAAAGATACAAAGACGAAAGCAAGAAGAGGAGCTTTGAATAAGCACACTAAAATTGAGTCCATGTTATCATTTCCAATTCGTGGCTTGTCCAAGTTTCACTTCATTATTCATTTGTGTCATTTCATCTTTCCACATAATTATGGATGTAATTATCTAACCTAAAAAAACGAAAAAATGTAATGTGTGTGGAAGTCCAAAGGTCACTCTTAGAACATGAAAAGTCATGCAAAAGTATCAAGGTATCTTAGGAGTTTTAAAATAACATGGAAGTTTAAGATTCATGAGGGGAAATTAAGGGTCACACAGGAGGTGGAGAGTGACCTCTTTTTTTATATATACACCCCTATAGATCAAACAAAGGACTTTTCACCCTAGCTTCTCAAGATAGGCATATGAGAGAATATTAGCACTTCGAGAAGCAAATAGCTACATAACATTCCACTACTGGGGCTAGTTTTGTATCATTGTAATGGTGTATCATAGAAATTTCACTCAATAATTTGAGGTCTTGGAGCTGACACAATTTTCATGCATAAATCATGAATTATTGTGAGATTATTCTTTCATTGTTTATGGTGTATGTTTATGTTAACACATACTAATGAAAATGAACTATTTAATTGGATTTAGTGTGCATCATTGAATCTTGTGTCCTATGTTTTCATGATCGTTAATTTTTGTGAACTATTTCACAATGTTACTAACGATTCTTCCATATCTATGTGTATGTCTTTGTTGGCAAAGTAGTACCTACTTTTATTTTTAAGAATCAATTTATTTTCATTTACGTGAAAGAAAAATTACACACCTTACAATTAAATACATAAAAAATGCTAACTTACTTGTTTAAATCGAAAGTACATGTGTTTGTCTTCTGTCATTTATTGCAGCCAAGGCAAATGTTTAAGATAATGGCAACTAACCATACTTTCTGGTTGGGGCTCTTACTCCAAATATTGTCAGGTCTAATTGGAAATCCACATCAGGTTGAGCCCCTTACTATTGGTGGAATCCAACATTGTCAACATTTATGTTGTTAGAAGGCGGGAAAACTTTTTATGGATGATAACTCAACACATTCACATTAATAACCTTTCTTTTAAGGAAACAATCATCTGAGACCAAGTCCAACTCATACAGCTGATCAAGGAGATTCCTTTCATCAAGGCAAATGATTTTATTTTAAGTCACTTACAATCAAATTTGGAAACTTTGGCCTGTCACTTGCCATGTTTCCAAAGCTATTTGATTGCTTCATGTTCCATCTTGTCATCCTCATAAGAAAAGAAAGAAAGAGACAATGCACCATGGTGTGTTGGTTTCTTCAATGGATGAGTTGGTTAATGCAATCCTTGAAGATTTAGTTGATTATTTTGAAGGAATAAATTAGCAAGGGAATCTTCCTCCACATATTATGGAATATGTAGAGGGATATGGGGAATATGTTCACTTTTTTTATGAGGCACAAGTGAGGGAAGAAGAACAACCTAACAATTATGAAAAATTGAATGTTGAAGGAGAAGAGGCCTATAAATCAGGGAATTAGGAGAAGGAGGAGAATGAATACATGGCGATGATCAATTTGGTATGGTCTAAGGGCCCCTTAATCTTCTTGAAAATATCCATCAATTACCAAAGCACCTAGAAAAGTTGTTTATAATGTATAATCTTGATAATAAAGTGAAGGTTGAAGATCATATTGATGACTTCTACTTGCATATATGAATGTTCGAGGTATGATTTTATGATGTTACTTGTAGAATATTACTATACACTCTAGAAGGTAGAGCATCTATTCGGTACAATATGCTTCCACCAAATTCAATTCATAACTGGAGGGAGTTTAAAAATTTATTCTTAGAAAAGTTTCCAGATGATAAAACTCCATACATGTTACTTAAATGGCTCGAAAATATTTATATGGGGGGATAAAGAAAATGTTAATAATTTCAATCAAAGATTCACATGTATTTTGAAATAATTCTCCATTGATGTACAACCACATGGTTCTATTATTAAATACTATTATACTACTTTGTTGCCTACTAACAGTTCCATTTTTGTCAAGTTCACTTCAAAATATATTTTTTCTCTTAACATCATAGAAGAGATCACTTTTGAGAAGGACTTAAGGCCTATTGGGGTCATTATTGATCATAAAGATTCAAAATACTCTAAAGCCACTAGAAGAAATTCCCAAGCCTCTTCCACCAAGCTAAAGAGAAAGATCCATTTGATATTGACAACTTTACTAGATCTTTGAAGTCATTAACCAACAAAGTATCAAAACTGAAGAGGAAATCAAGTGAGGCTTCTACTAGCAACAAGTATTTTAAGTCATTTCTTAGGAAGAATTTCTATGAACTGTCTAATTCTACACAAAGCTCCAATATTGTATTTAATATTGAGAATTTGGGCATGGATAACTACTATACCTTTCATTAACATACTCATTTAGAGAAAACATGCCCTCAAAAGAAACACCACATGATGTTATTTTTGTAAACTTTATAGATTTTTTTACAATAGAATAGCATTAGGAGCATACACAAGAAACTCATGAACCTGCCTTGACAAAAGAAAAATATAAGTTTGGTGATTAAATTTTCATTCTTGATCTTATATTGAAAAATGATTGACAATGTATTGGTGAGCCTCGAGCGATTGACACTCGTCCCTAACAACCTGATAAGCAATACATTTGGAGAAGCAAAGGACAAGTTCCTAACCAATATGTGAGGAATATATTACTAATACATATATTACCTCCTAATAATATTTCTCAAGGAACTCAGAACAAATCCATACACAATCACGGAAGAGTGCTTCCAGAAATAATAAGAACAGTTCTATCACCCATCAGGCATGAAACAAAGTCACACCATCTACCACTTCAACACACCCTGCTGAAGGTGAAGTTATTGATTAAAATAATATTGAAGATATGAATAAGGATTATGCAAATATTTCCATATATTAACTAGCTAAGTTAGTAGTGAAACAATAATTGAGCATCAAGAATTTGTGTCTCAACTTCCAATATGTAGGGTGGTTTCTTCTTCTCAATCCTCGTTCTATAAGTCTCCAACCATTCTTGAATAAAAATTTTAATGTAGCTAACCCAAATTCTTGATCCACTTTCCCTTATTTTATTTTAACTTTTTAAATATTTAACCAAAATGTTGATAACTGTCTATTGTCTTTATCCATTGTAAAGAAAATCAATGCTAAATGGGAAAAGGCTAATGTTAGGAGAACTCAGTTAGATAGATCTTTAGTAAACGTAGTTGGTGAGATTAGAAATGTTATAATGCATTTATCATCAGACCATAGAGTTCACCAATCCATTCATATTGTCATTGTGGACATTCTCAAAATTTATGGATTAGTTTTGAGTAGAGATTGGTCTAGCAAGTTGCCAGGATACTTTGACATAGATTGGTCACATTTATGGATTTCATATAAGGATAAGAACATTCAAATTCAAGTCGAGATTGAACCTTTCATGAAACATGCCATCACGACACTTCAAGCTCCTAACAAGTCTATCAGTTTACAGAGATTATTTTTGGAAATTATTTTATAAAAGTTGATCATAGATTTTATCTTACACATCCATCCATTGCACCACCACATACATAGTTGGAACTCCTTCCTTGTGATCTAACTGGTCCTTATTATTTTTCTATCATGGATGTAAATAGTACTAGTGTAAGAACTAACGATGTTGTTCCTAGAATTTGGCCTTTGTATTTTGATGGCTCAAAATCATAAGAGGGTTATAAATCCAGTTGTGTTTTTATATAACTATGAATGAACAAACATCTGATATCATGTCACCTAGAGTTTAGTTCACAAACAACAATATCGAGTATGAAGTACTCATTTTGGGTTTAAAGAGATCCACATACCTTAGGGTAGAAGTGCTTAAGGTAATTTGTTACTTAAATATTGTTGCACAACAAGTACAAAATAATATTCATTATGTGTGACCTCATATTAAAATTAAAAGACATAGGTATGGTGCATCATTTCATATTTCCAAGCTTTTAATGTTAATTGTGTTCCTAGAATTCATAATGCAACCACATATACAATGGCTAACGTTGCTGCAAGGTTGTCAAGATTGAGAGATGCTGTTTTAGTTGAAATTATTTATATGCCATCTATGCCTGGTAATGTTACTATTTTTCTTGTTCTCAGTTATGAATAAAAAATACTAGATTTCATGGAAGATGTTAATTTTTTTAAGGATGTGATAATCAATGAAGACAAGCATGAGAAGGCCCTGAAGGAATCATCTTAGGTAAATAAAGGGAATCCCATGCCCAAAGGGGATAATATCATTAGAGAAGTCATACGACCTATATAAAGATTTTAAGGGACCAAGTAGTGAAAATAATTATAGTTCCACATTGTCACATGAACAAGTAAATTTGGGTACCAAAGAATATCATAAATATGTGATGCTTGATACATGGTGTACACCTCAAAAGAATAATATTTTGTTTATGTTTTAATAAGCATCAGGATGCATTCATGTGGACATGTGATGACTTGAAAACTTATGATATTAATATTATCCAACATGTGATACCCATCAAGGAATGGGTAAATCTATTTCAACAGAAGTTATGAAAATTTCATCCTACACTAGAAAACTTCGTTAAGAAAGAAATAAGAAAATTATTGGATCCTTAGATCATATCTAATTTGAATCATTCTACATGGGTCTCCAATTTAATTCATGTGATAAAGAAGACTGGAGAGATACACTTATGTGCTGATTTCCACAATTTAAATCGGGCATCAGATAAGGACTATTATCCTGCAATCTCTATGGAGCAGATACTCTAAGAAATATATGGGTTAGATATGTTCTCGTTATTAGATGTATTTTCTGGATAAAAAAAAAGTTCTAGTAGAATAATGTGACATACATAAAAGCACATTTAGGACTATAAGGGGTACATTTTATTTTAAGATTATTCCTTTTTCACGCATCAATGTGGGTGCTACATTTCCACGGGATATGGACGTCATGCTCCATGGTTTGATTGGACAAACTGTAGTTGTGTACTTCGATATTCTTATAATATTTTCAAAGATAATATCTAATCACTTTCATCATGTGAGACGAATTTTTGAGTGATGTCGTAAATATGGCATATCTTTAAATCAAAACAAGAGCATCTTGAGAGTGTCTGAGGGTATTCTCTTGTGCCACAACATGGCTAAGGGCTAGATTAAAGATGATTGAGAATGGGTCGAGACTATTTCTCAGATTCCCTTTCTCGTGAATAAAAAAGCCATAAAATCCTTCTTGGGGAAAATTATTTGCCTCCGAAAATTCATCTCAAATTATGCATAGATTGTTAATCCATTATAGGAGATGATTAAGAAGGATGTAGTTTACAAGTGGGATGAAAAGGAAAAAAATTTGTAACCTAGATCAAAAAATCAATTTTTCAGAGCCCCAACATTGTATAGTCCTAATTTTGGCAAATATTTCTTGTTATATACTTCACTTTTGATACCTCTATTGCATTCATTCTTACATGAAAGGACAATCAAGGACACAAGAGACATGTATCATTTATTTGTGTCAGTTTACAGGGATTTGAATTGAACTATTCGACTACTGATAAGAAGGCCTATGTAGTATATGAGGCGATGAAGCACTTTAGGCCTTACCTCCTAAAAATTCATGTTATTATATTCATGCATCACCCAACAGTAAGATCATGTTCTGTACAACAAGAGTTGGGTAAGAGGAGGGAGAATTGGATGACGAGCCTTCAAGAGTACAATCTATAGTTTTAGCCATTTCATATGATAAAAGGCCATGGTATCTATCGAGTTGTGTCATAAGTGATTATTTCACTAGAAGAGAAATCTTTTGAAAGGGATCAAGTTTTGAAACCTAATCATTAGGATTGGGTGAATATAATGTAAATAAATAAATAAGTAATATGAACAGTCATCAGGAGATGAAGTGAACAGTCTACCTCATGTATATAATAAAGACCAACCTAAAGGAATAACATGAATTGAATTTTGTGGAGCTACTACCTAGCCTAGCATGGTATGAGAGCTAGCTCCCAAAATAGTTGTAACTCCCTTCTGCCTAGTGCTCTCTATCCACTGCCTACTGCTCTCTGTCCACTGGTTACTACACTCTCTATCCCCTCCACAGTAAAGGAATAACATGAATTGAATTTTGTGGAGCTACTACCTAGCCTGACATGGTATCAGAGCCATATCCCAAAATAGTTGTAACTCACTTCTGCCTACTGCTCTCTGTCCACTGCCTACTACTCTTTGTCCACTGGTTACTACACTCTTTGCCCCCTCCACAGTCAGTGTTTTGTGCTGTATGCTGGTCCATTGGCTGAACACTTCTCTTTACATTATAACACTACTCATGACATTATCACGCTGCTCATTACATTATAACGTTGGCCTGACATGCGTTGAACTATCCTAATGCTGTTCCTACTTTCCTGATGGTGGAAATTGAATTTGCGTTAGGGTTTGATTTCTTGTATTCCTTTCGGAACTCATCTAAGAATACAAAGAAAGCACTGGGAGGCCTTTTTGAGTTTCGAGTTTTGATGTTACTCCGGTTCGAGTTTCAAATGACACTCAGCCTCCTTTCTTTTTGAATGAAGCCCTTTACTAATCTCATCGTCATCACACAGCCCGACCTCCTCACTGCTGCTTGGATATCAACCCACACCATTTCAAACTAGAACCTTAATCTGGTGTAAATGCTAGTGTTTGTGATCTGCCACCACATCTCTACTCCATTCAATCATTATATCTATTTACATAAGGCTTCTTCCTTTAAATTTTTGCTGTGTATAACTTGGGTGGCTATTCTTTGCACTCTTAAGAATCTCTTTAGAAGATTGTTGATTTCATGTGGAAGGCTTGAAACTGGGGATAATGGAAGATGGTGCTTGAACTTCCAAAAACATGTGCCACCCTTTGTTTACACATCAATGTCAGTGCCATGCTGATCACCATCTTGAATGTCCACCAGCGAAAGCAGAGGAGTGGCTCCATAGAAATTCGGGCCCAACGCTGATGCATCAAGCTACTTTGCAGACAACACTTTTTTCTCAAGCTATCGACTCTCCCTGTTTTTTTTGCAATATGTTTTAATACATATTAGAAAGTTGTTAGTGTATGCCGATGCACGATTGTCTACGCATAAAATGGAATTCATTTAATAGTGGAGGATAATCAGAAAGTCGATAGGATAAATGGATCATTACATGTTGCAGTGATGATGTGCCTAAATGTTGGTTTTGCTCCAAATGGATTGGAACTTGGTTGTCTAACATGATATTGTTCATTGTTTTCCAAAAGAAGCATTAGAATATATGTGCAACTTGTTTCTTGGCTTTCATAAGAATTCAAAATATTGCTACTAGAGTGCATTTTTTTTCCATCAAAGCAGAAGTTTTTTTTTTTACAATATGCATTCAATCATATCTATTGTTGGAATAGTTCTCACTGGCAAAGAGAACTATCTTGAGTGGTCCCAAATGATAAAAAACATGGTCATTTTCAATGAGTTGTGGAAAGGAGTGTGTGTTGGAGACAGAGACATAGAGCAAGAACAACCTACATCAAACAAAGAGCTCGTCATTTAGGAAAACAAGAACAAAAAATCTTATGCATTAATAGCAGCATCTGTAAATGAAGAGGTCAGTCACCATATTTCACCATTTTCAACTACTTTTGAAGCCTTACAAAAGCTAAAAGAACTCTACGACACACATTCTACGCTTGAAGTTGTTCAACTCATGATCAAACTCTCCACTCTTGAACTGGAAAATAATGATCCTCGTGCTCTTGCATCTGAAGTAAAGTCTATAATGCATGATATAAAATCAACTAAGCTTGAATTGGATATTCCTCTTATCGCTTTTCTCAAGGCACTTTATCCTACTTACTCCAATTATCTTGAATCATCGCAACCAAATGGCAATATCAAAGGTGATAAAGAAAATAATCTTGCTAAAGATTCTTCTAGAGGAAGAGGTGGTCGAAGAGGAAGAGGAAGATATTTCAGAGGCAGGGGGGGGCAAACACTCTCAAGGAGAAAAGGCAGTTTTGCACTGCATACACTACAAAAAAAATGGATCACATGGTAACTCTATATGCAAGTTACCATGGGACAAAATTGAGCAGCAAAGAACACAATAGAAGGGTAAAACTAATGATACAGATAAAGGTAAAGCACATGAATCCACTCACTATGTTGTGACACAATTTAATATTGGAGTAAATGAAGATTTATTTAATGCTTCACTTGTGTCTTGGAAAAATGATTGGTTGCTTGATTCAGGAGCAACCTGCCACATGACTCATAGAATATATTGTTTTGAAGAATTCATTAACAATGTTGATGGAGCAGTATACTTTGTAGACCAATCAAAAATCAAGCCATCAAGGCTTGGCACAATCAGGCTTAAAATGCCTAGTCTTCCAGACTTTCTTCTGCATCATGTTCTATATCTCCCACAGCTCAAGATAAAATTGCTATCTTTGGTCCACATCCGCCAGTAAGGTCACTCCATTCATATGTTCGATGGCAAGCTTGAGGTAAGAAAAGCATCTGACCACTCACTTGTCATGAGGGGACTAGAAGAAGAAAGGCTTATCAAGCTGCAAGGAACCTCTGCTGGTGCACAACATTTCTCATACAATTCTCATCATGTCGAAGGCACACTTCCATCAAGTTTATTATGGCATGCTAGATTTGGACATTTGAACTATGACAGCCTCCGCTTGTTGAAGAAAAATGGTGTTGTTGGTTTGCCTACAATTCCTAGGAACTTAAGCAATGTGATGCTTTCATTCTAGGAAAGAATAACAAGTAGTCTTTTCATGATTCACATTCAAGAGCACATAGAAAAATAGAACTCATTGATTTAGATTTATGTGGTCCAATGCATGTTCCTTCTGCAAATGGAAATAAATATATGATGACATTTATTGATGACTACACCAAAATGTGTTGGGCTTATTTATTGAAGAACAAATCTGATGCATTTCAAACATTCAAGAATTTTCATAAATGGATTGAAAATTATGCACAATCCCATGTTGGGTCTCTTCGCATTGATAATGGAAAAGAGTACACATAAAATGAATTTGAAAGCTATCTTTTCCAACATGGGATCAAACATCAAACAACCATGCCTTATAATCCCCAACAAATTGGTGTAGCTAAAAGAATGAATAGGACAATCTTAAATATTGTACAATCCATTCTCTTCTTCAAAAATGTAAAGATAATGTTTTGGGTTGATGTTGTTCTATGTGTTGCATATATAAATAATAGATGTCCATCTAATGCTATTAGAAACAAGACTCCATATGGAATGTGGTATGGACATGTTCCTTTGGTAAAGCATCTCAGGGTCTTTGGTTCCACCTGTTATGCCTTGATACCAAATGTACATAGAAACAAACTCGCTGCTACAAGGTGTAAGTGTATATTCCTGGGTATTCAAACACCTCCAAAGCATACCATCTCGATGATGAAGTAAATAAAAAGTTTATGTTGTTGAGTGGCAACATGATCACTTAGATAGATTCGCAAAAGCAAAATCATTTCAAGAATTTGATAATTAGATTCCTCATATTGAGGGGGGGAATCCTATACTAGATCAACATATGGAATCTTCTTCTAGAGAACACTCTCCCCCGCATGAAACTCCAAGAACAAATGATGATTTAAGTGATGTGATTGATAGAATTGGGATACTCAATCTTGATTCAATCCCAACTCAATCAACGGAGCAACCTAGACCATCTGAGAAAGGTCCCTCAAAGTGGCTCACAAAGACACTTGAATGTGTTCATCCTGATGAGGTTGGAAAGACAGGAACTAGAAATTCAAACCAGAAAAATCGAGGTGATGTAGATAACTCTGATTCACCTGTTGATATGGATGTTTCTTATGATTGTGAAATGAACTTGTCTACATATTTTGAACCAACTTCCTTCATAGAAGCTGCTTCTCATGATGAATGGAATGAAGTGATGCAAAAGGAGTACGATGCCCTCATAAAGAATGACACTTGGAAGCTGGTTGATCCTCCATTAGGAACCAAACCATTTGGCTGCAAGTGGGTCTACAAGAACAAGTATAATGTTGATGGATCACTTGACAAGCACAAAGATAGGCTTGTGGAAAATGGTTTTGCACAGAAGGAAGGGGTCGATTATGAGGATACTTTTTCCCCCACAGTAAAATGGGCTACCATCCAGACACTCTTTGCCCTAGTAGCTCAGAACGGTTGGAAAGTCCATCAAATGGATGTAAAAACTTCTTTCTTAAATGGAGATCTAAAAGATAATGTTTTTATGTCCCAACCTGAAGGATTTTCTGTGAAAGGACATGAACATAAAGTATGAAAACTAGTGAAGTCCTTATATGGCCTCAAACAAGCACCGTGAGCCTGGTATGAAAAACTAATTGAGCATCTTCTGAAACTCAATTGAAAACATTATGATCTTGATGATGAAACTTTATTTGTCAAGGAAGTTGGCAAAATAGTTATATATCTTGTGGTATATGTATATGATCTTTTAATGATAGGGAATAATGAAAGCTACATTGCATCCATAAAGAAGGAATTGGGAAAAAGCTTTGAAATGACTGATTTGGGCTATGTTCATTACTATCTTGGTATTGAAGTAACCCAACATCCGAAGTCCATATTTCTTCCTCAAAAGAAATACATTGGAGATTTGTTGAACAGGTTTGGCATGATAGAATGCAATCGTCTTACTACTCCAATGGAACAAAACTTAAAGCTCACATCTATTCAAGGAAAAGAATTTAAGGATGCAACAAAGTATAGACAACTTGTAGGAAGTCTCAATTACCTCACTACTACCAGACCAGACATTTTGTTTTCTATTGGAATCCTCTCCAGGTTTATGCAAAAGCCTTGTGAGGGACATTGGTCTACTGCAAAAAGAGTTCTAAGGTACTTGAAGGGAACTCAAGGCTTTGGAATCAAGTATACACAGGTCGATGACCTCAGCTTGATTGGATACTCTGATTCAGACTTCGATGAGAACAAAGAAACAGGGGTATCTACTTCAGGATATTTTATGAGTCTTGGATCGGGAGTTATCTCCTGGAGATCACACAAACAATCAATTCTAGCAGATTCCACAACAAAATAAAAATATGTGGCAACAGCTGAAGCAACAAAATAAATTGTGTGGCTCAGGAAAATTCCTGAAGATTTGTAGGTGTAACAAGTACAATCAACTCCACTCATTATTGACAATACCTCTGCAATAAAGTTGGCCAACAACCCAAAGTACCATGATCAAACGAAGCATATCAATACCAAATATCATCTTATTCGACATCATGTTGAGGCCAAAACAATCCATCTCCATCATTGTTCCACTAATGAGAAAATTATCGACATCTCCACCAAAGAACTTGGAAGAGAAAAGCTTGAACAATTTAGAATGATGCTTGGACTCACCAACACCCCTTCAGATTGGGGGGGAATGCTGGCACCTAATTATCAAGAATGCATGAATATAATGTAAATAAATAAATAAGTAATACTTCATCAATCTCCCTCATGTAATCTCCCTCATGTA
>APFE030722122.1:0-11884 GCA_000404065.3 Pinus taeda | reverse complement strand
ATAACTCCATAGGAAATCCTACCATGAAAATAATTTGCATAATAAATCCCTACACTACTTATCTATAAGTGTTATCAATAAACATAGGTGGTGGGTGATTTGCTTTCTCAAAAATTGTTTGTAATAGTTCCTAATCCCTCAAATCTATCATAATTGTTTCGGGAAGCAAATAATTCAGGGAATTTGTAAACGTGGTCATTTATTAAAAGGAATTCATATATATTATTTCTTGTCTTTTCAACACAGATTATAAATTAACAAAAATCATCAAAATATTCTTGAATGAAATCAAATATTTCAAATATTTGGAAAGAAAAACATTATTTCAAGAGTAATCATGGGGGAGTAAATTATTAAAATTACTCTTCAACATATACTTAGTAATACATGTAGGGAAACTAAAAATATTGTTCAACATATACTTAGTAATATGTGGAGGGACACTAATAATTACTTATCAAATGGTGTGATACCTAGAATTAAATGAAATATATGTGAAAAATCGATCCTCCTAAAACTTACAAATTAATTATCTATAAGATGTCTCCCTTATAACTAGTTACTTATAGAAAACTAAATATATTAAAAATATATTAAAAAATTAGTAACAGACAATTAAAAACAACAATATAGTCAAAATATATATTGGAGAAAAAAACTATATTTATAAATATTGAAAACAATTGCATATATTCAAAACTATTAACACGCAATTTCATACAACAATATATTCAAAATGTTTATTAGAGGAATAGATATATTAATAAACATTAAATTATAAATCGTCTCTTAAAAAATTCATCAAAATGTCAATCAAGATTGATCTTTAAGATGTACACAAAATGGAGATGTGTTAATTTAGATCATTTTTATAAAAAAATCATCGAAATATTGTTGAAGGAAATCAACTATTTCAAACATTTGCAAAGAAACAAATTATATCAAGAGTAATCTTGATGATGTAAATTATTAAAAAAAAATCAAGGTATATTTACTAACTATCAAAAGTTAGAATTCCTGAAATCAAATGAAATAGATGTGAAAAATCTATCCTCGTGCAAAGCGCAAATTAGTTCTTGACATGATAGATTCCTTCTTCTTGACCAACTAATTACTAGGAAACAAATACATATATTCAAAATTACTCAGAGACATTGGTAAAGAATAATATATTCAAAATATTTATTAGAGGGTTATAAACATTTAAAAAAATTACATATATTCAAAACTACTAATAGCAAATTGCATACAACAATATATTTAAAATATTTACTAAAGGAAGACATATATTTATAAACATTCAAAACAAAACGTTTTTGAATATTTTTAATCAAAATGCTATTCAAGATCCATTTGTAAGATATATAGAAAATGGAGATGTGACGGAGATGTGATAATTGTTTGGAGAAACAAATAACTTAGATAATTTGTAACCCTCACTACTTATTGAAAAAAATTCAAAACTACATTATTTATTGACTTTGCAAAACAAACTATACATTAAAAAAATTAAACATCAAAATTTTATGGAAGGAAATCAAATATTTCAAACATTTGCAAAGAAACACATTATTTCAAGAGTAATCTTAATGATATAGAACATTAAAAATATTTTTCAAGATAGATTTAGTAAAATCTAGAGAGATATTACTAAGAATTAATTAACTCTCAAAAGTTGTGATTCCTAGATATAAACGAAATAGTTGTGCAAAAATAGTTCTCCTCCAAAATGCAAATTAATTGCTAAAAACCAATTACACATATTCAAAATTTCAAGCTATATTTAAAATCACTAATAGATAATTGCACACAACAGTGTATTCAAAATATTTGTTTTAAGAAAATTAAACAATAAAATATGACAAAAAACAATCCAAACTTATGTATAAAAAGCAACTATGTCTAACCAATGTTGTTGGTTTGCAGACTGGCCCTCACATATGTCTTGGGAGTTTGTATACATGAAAATGGAGACTATTGTTGTTTTTCCCATCTGCTTCTTCAAATTTTATAGTATCCAAGGTGGAGAAGCGAAATATGGTTCTACTCATGATGAGTGGGGAAGGGCTAAATCTTCAGCTCAAGCTTAGATGCGACATTAGCTGACCATCGAATGCACAAAGAGTTCCAACAAACTGTAGTTGGAAATAATTAATTCCTACTTGTCTATGGTTGTAATTCCCCATTTGAGGAGTTTGTTCCTATACAATAGGAATTTAGTTTCTCCTAGTTTAGTGTGTGGTTGAGAGAATCTCTCAACCACACTAGTGTATGTCCAAGATAGAATTCCTATCTTGAGACTGTTGATTGTATAAATATGTGTGTAATTTTCCTCATTCATGAATAATAAAGAATATATTGGTTGTGCTAATTTTATCTTGGTATCAGAGCCTGTGAGGGCCTAGCCCCTCCTGGGCTTGGCCCTTTCTGGGCTGAGGGAAATAATTGAGAAGTATTTGTTTTTTAGTTTTTCAGTTTGTCCATCATCGATTATACAACGCGGAGCTGGCATTGGTAGAAGTCTCCTCAGCACAGGATTGACAGAAGAAGGGGCGATGCTCTTTTTCAACTTGGAGGTTGCTGATATCGATCGTGAGATTGTGTGATTGCGTAGTGGTCGTGGATAGCTACCAGAGGTGGGATCCGTCCCGTGGAGACATGGGGATATTTCTTGTGAAATTTGTGACAATTTAAACCCTCTTTACTGCATCTGGAAATCAGATCTGACAAAGTGGTGGTGGATGTAAGTTCGGATCAGATTAGACAACGTGGTGGATGCAAATCTGTGGCATATCGTTGGAAATGTGGTGTGGGTGTTAGTTTCAATCCACTAGATCGCAGCACCAGAGATCAGAGCAGCGGTGGCATCTTGAGTCCATGGAAGTGGCCTGCATATCAGAATCACCCCATCGCTTGTGTTGTAGGGCTTTTGTGCAATATGGTTGGAGGCGATGAAACCCGGCTATGGACATGCGACCTTTACATTGGAATGTTCCCATTCTTTTCATTTTCCGTGCATTACCTCAAATGTCCATCACAACAACTTGATCTATTTCGTTTGCCAAGTAAAATGGGAAGAAGTGTCGTGGCAGGTTCCAGTAAAGAAATCTGAGAGTAATACCGCTGCGACTACGCTAATAGTTAGAAATGGAAACCTACAAGATCAAGGATGGCACAATATTGTTAGAGACCAAGAGGCCACTTTGAGAACTACAAAAGATGAGCAAAGAATGGATCCGGTGCTGAGAATCCTAGACGACTCCACCGCAAGATTTAGAGATCCTTGTCAAAACTTTTATCAATAACCGGCAGTGTACGATGATGACGAGCCGCTAGATTCGAACTTGCGACTGGGTGAAAGGTAGAAGAGCGTAGAGGCCGATGACGGTCAAGCATTCGAATTCAAGGGTTTCGTTGTCAATTCTGAAGGAACAAGTGATTGAACAACTTGAAATGTAAGGAAAATGCGATTAGCATTGCATGCCGAGAGCAAAGTCGTTGTGGCACATGTTTCAAATTTCAGCGTTGTTTCTATTGATGAAGATCAAATTGCTGCAAATCTAGTGAAGAATGGACCTCTATCAGTGGGAATCAATGCTGCGTTTATGCAGACATACGTAGGAGGTGTATCTTGCCCATACATCTGCAGCAAGGGCATGTTGGATCATGGTGTGCTCCTGGTAGGATATGGTTCTGCAGGGTCGAAGAGGCTGATTTGTTCAGTGAAAGTCATTGTTTACCGATCGAACTCTAGAGGTTCAGTTTGCAATTAGTTCTGTTCAGACGTGGCCTAGCTGAAGAATATACGCGAGTTCGTTGAATGAAAGAATGCTAACGGGATGAGGACGTTGCCTCAATGATCACCTACAAATATTACCTCAATCTCCAAATATCATGATCGACTCGGTATGAGTCCAAATTGTAGTTTTCTGTGCTCAGCGTTACAACTAGGAAGATCAGCCTTCATGAAGCTGAGGGCATGTGTTACCACGAGGACATTTACCAGTAGAAAGGGAGGAGCATATCAAGCAATGTCATCATAATAAGGATTGCTTGGAAGCTTTGCGGAACAGCCAAGAGATTGAGTGCAGTGTATGTTTAGACCGTGTACTATCAAAACCAACTGTTGTTGGACGAAAGTTTGGTTTAATGTCAGAGTGTGATCATCCTTTCTGTATTTCATGCATTCGCAACTGGAAAGGAAATAATCCAGTTCCTGGCATGGATGTGAAATCTATATTGCGAGCTTGTCCTATCTATCGAAAGCTCTCTCATTTTGTTATCCCAAGAGTGATCTGGTATTCAAATCAAGAGGCGGCTTGCTAAGATGAAATGTACCAGTTTTTTAATTTGGGCAGATTTTGACCGCGTTCAGTTTTTGATTACTGCATATGGAGATGCAATGGAGTGGGTTTGGTATTGATGATTGGTAGAGAAATGAGAAGTTTTGCGTGATTGGGGTGTGTCAGCCAATTTTTTTTTGTTCTCTATTTGTCCTCTAGCAAGGGTGACCTAGTTTCTACTCTTACTATTTGGCCATGAAGTAAATGCTATTGATTTCATACTAAGTATTTCATGTCATGGTATTTTATGTTATTATTGAAGTGACTTTGGTCTCACCAACTATTGTCACAATTTTGAATGTGTGTTGGAACTGGTCATTCCAACACTAAGTAAATTTGCAGGGAATGGTGAACACATGATAGTGAAAATGACATCAATTAGAGCTACATCATAGATTGAACGGCGATCGAGATCCTGCTGCAGATTGTTAGCAAGTGTGAGGCAGTATGCTTGAAGACTGTTCTTGAGGGGAAAATTGTGTTCTCTTCTTGGGGCTGTGAGTGCCTATGTTCTGGTTACTTTATCAGTGGACCCCTCATAGATGAGGTAAAGCAGCAGCAACAACGATTATGGTGGATAGAAAAGTAGATTTGTTTGAGTTAGTGTGGTTTGAGGAATAGACTCCCTAGTATGTTGTAATAATCATTGTATGTACCGAGAAATTCCGAATGTTGAAGTATGGAATGTAAGCCTTGTAGAGGCATTTGAAAGTTTGTGGTGATCTCAAAACCACTTTGTAATGGTTTATGGTCAGCCTGAAACCATCTTTTGTCACTGTAATTGATGGTTGGTGGTGAGCCAGAAACCATCTATGGAGTCTTAGTGGCTACAGGATTTTCCCGGTGGTGGAATATTGAAGTTGGCGGATTTGCCCGTTAGTGGTAAATTGGACTTTCCCGGTGGTGGCATATTGAAGTTGGCGGATTTGCCTGGTGGTGGTAAATCAGACTTGCCCAGTGGTGGCATATTGAAGTTGGCAGACTTTCCCGGTGGTGGTAAATCGGACTTGCTCGGTGGTGGCAGATTGCCTTTGTGGTTGAATCGCCTATGTGGCTTGAGGTGCCTTTGTGGATGTGTGTACACGGGAGCTTTGTGCTCGTAGGAGCAGGTGGACTGCAGAACACCTGGCTCAGACTCAGATGATTTTTTGTGAGTAGAAGGGGATTGGCGCGTTTTTCGCGCTAACAGCAGCGCCAGGAAGGCAACTGGCACGTCTGTTGGGCCATTAATCACGCCAATGGGCGCGGGTTTTACGTTCAGGATCGTGCCAATTCACCTTCAAGGGGATCTGTGGGATCAAAGAAGTTATGGATCTATCTGAGGGCGGAAGATTGTGTTTTCGGAGGTTTTGTACATGCAATTTGCCTTATGGTGGTGGATTTGACTATCATGACAAGTAGTCATTAAGGGGGGGAGTTGGAAATAATTAATTCCTACTTTTCTATGGTTGTAATTCCCCATTGAGGAGTTTTTCCTATACAATAGGAATTTAGTTTCTCCTAGATTAGTGTGTGGTTGAGAGAATCTCTCAACCACACTAGTGTACGTCCAAGATAGAATTCCTATCTTGAGACTATTGATTGTATAAATATGTGTGTAATTTTCCTCAGTCATGAATAATAGAGAATATATTGGTTGTGCTAATTTTATCTACTGCACATTTTTAATTAAAATTTTCAAATGGAAGCAAATTATCTATCAGTTGTAATGAGTCATATAGTTCTCCATTGCTGAGGGATATATCTGAAGGAGCAGAACATCAAGTTTCCTTCACCAAATATCACTAGGTAAACAGCCTAACCAAAAAGAGCACAACGTGAAGTTTCCTTCACCCAATATTTCTATTTGTCACAGATCGTCATTGACGATGGAATAATATGAATAAAAGTAAAATTTTGTTGTCATTACAATCATATAATTATGCTATTATTACTATTATAATAGCTTAGTGTTATAAAGAGGATATAATTGTCTAGTATTGCAAAGATGAAATTTCATATTGAAAAATAATTATATTGATATAAATTTCTTTTAATTGAAAATCAATTATACATTAGGCAGACAAATTTATGTATACTTAGGCTTTGATTTTTTTCCATATTTATTATGCATGGAGAATGAGGATAAATTTACATCGAATATATCTATAGTAATTTATGTATACTTAGGCTTTGATTTGTTTTCCATGTTTATTATACATTCAGAATAAGGATAAATTTACATTGAATATATCTATAGTTAGTTATTTAGTGTTGAGTAAAAAAAATATAGTTATATATAATTTTTTGTTAGCCTGAACGTGTATATATTTCAATTTCCAAGTGGATGAAGGTTGGTTTATTTTTTAAATCAAGTATAAAAATTTAATGTGTCAGAAATATACTTTTGTCTGAAAGCTTATCAATGGCTAGGGTTTGTGTTAATGTGGAAAATAAGGAAATTGAAGCCATCAAAGCAATGAAATAGATTTAGCTACATCTGAAAGGTAGCCTCTTGGTCTTCTTCACTGAACGTTTGAATCCATAGAAGTTGAACCTTGGTTGAGTTGAAGAACATGATTCAATTTCCCTGGCTCTGTTAATATTAGACTTTGAGATTCTAAAATCACCACCAGACGAGGTTGTAAAAAGAAGAGAACCACTATGTTGAGGGGAACTGTAATACCATCATATTTGGAAGTATTTTTTATAATTACTATTAATTACTTTTGGTGTTAACTTGAAGAAAATAGTCTGAAAAATAAACATGATAACAAAGTGTTGTTAATTATTTAATATTAAAATAAATAAATAAATAATTCTTGAGAACATGGCCTACGGATGTGGACTCAATAACTATAGTTTACAACTTCCATATAGTGGAGTTATCTCTTTTCATTCTTGATCATAGAGAATAAAATATCTTAGGAGGGATGACAAAGGGGTTAGCTACCAGAGGAGGTCAAATCACCTTGTGAAAGAGAGATTGAAAGTAAATACTATAGGAGGGTTGTCCAGAGCTAGCTGGGAGCTACTCGATATTCTCTAATCCGATCATAAATATGATTCTCCTGACTAGGATAAGAGGTCCTTGAGGTCTACGAATAACCTCTAAAGGTGTAGGAGCCTAACTATGTGGAAGTGGAAGCTAAGGGGGGAACCTAGACATGATTTCTTGTTCAATTGGATGGGAAGAATAGTTCCATCGTGAAGCTATCTTCTCGATCATTGGCGTATAAATAGATAAGTAATTAAAACTTACTAATGGTACTTTCTAGTAACTTATTAATGTTGTAGGATTTGATTAGACAAGGTTACTAAAACCACCATAAGAGTATTTTACATTCTAGAAAGGTAAATGGTTTACTGGTTGAAATGTTGAACTTGTATGAATATTACAGTAAGAATGAGAGTGTTTTATGTTCTGAAATTGTAAAGGGTTTACCGGTTAAATTACGTAACTCAGAAGAAATTTACAGTTAGAGTAAGAGTATTTTATACTTCATTATGCCTAGGTTAATTGTATGTTTCTATAGAAAAACATAGTAAAGGAACATCTCCATTTTTTTATACTCGAGATGGGTCAATACCCTCAAGGAAATTACAGAAAATCCAATCGAGGACTGAGTTATGCAAAAGGGTAGAAAACATAATCCCAAAACTTGTGGACAAGGTCGAACTTGACAACCTAGACAGCTAATCGAAAGCATAAGTAGAATATAACTAGAATAAATATTGGACATATGCAGAACAATTAATGCTAATAATAAATTAGCTACTATTTACATTCCATGCACTAGAAAAATTAAGAATTTAAATGGGGTTTTTGGGCAGAACCATAATTTTTTAAACAATGAAAGGTTAAGCATGATATTCCAACATAAAGTTAGAACTAAAACATAGAAAATCTACAAATGTGAAATGAAATCCAGAGAAAGGAAATTAATTCATCTTCATAGACAAATCACTAAAGGCATAACAAAGGAGAAATTTTTTTAGACCCCTCAAGCTTCTAAAGTAGTTGCCATAACTTAATATTTAACTGAGATTAAATTTTTTGTCTCTATACATACATGAACTAGAAAAAAGGGTCAACAATAAAAAATAGAGCTTATCATTCAATCAACTATTAAACATTTTCCTTGATGCCTAGGGTAATCCCATTTTCTGCCTAAATTAATAGCAACTATGCCATGCAGGAATGTAATCGCATTAAACCCAGAAGAGTTTACCAAACAAAAAGGTATAGAAATATTTTACAGCTTAGCAAAAACAGACATATATCATTACACTTGGCTATATATCGTGGACTTAACCTATGTGATGCAAGGAACTTATATATTGCAATAGTTTGGTGGAAACCGCCATACCCAAATGGAATGGGTTATAATACATTAAATTTTTAATCAGAAAAAACCCATCAAAGGACAGGAAAACTTTCTTGGGCAACTTATATTTGAAGTGTATGAGTGTTGGACAATTTCATGAGAAACAACCTTCCAGCAAGTTAAACTGAAACACTAATCTTCCTCGCACATGAGAACCAAAACACTTAGTTAGGGTATTAACAACTAAAAAATAATTAATAAGAGAAAACAATGAAATAAATGGAGCAAGTGTCTAATACCTGGTCTTATTTCATAAGGAATGGTTCCATTTGTTGGGTTCAAACACTCTAGAGGAAGCGCACAAACTAGGCAATGATGAGGAAACCCTCTGAATAAAAAATTTATGAAGGAATGGAGTTCATCTCTCTACAATTTTCTTTTGGAAAGGATAAGATAAGAGGGGATGCCCATTCATAGTCCTATAACAGTGAACCAGTTAACCAAGAACTAGTGTTGCACAACAAAATAAATCACAAAAAATCACTGCATATTCTCATGATTTGTTACAACAAAAATAATCATGGTCACTTGAGGAGGGTATTGCAACAACACAGTAAGAACAAAGACCAAAGTGAAGGCATATCTATTTTTCCTGTCCGGGCACTAAGCCAAATGACCGCTAACTATGGCTACTTGGTGGGTAGTTTCCATAAACCCATGCAAAACAATCTAAGCCATGAGATGCCCTCTCTTTAGATCAATGATGAAAACATTAACATGTGGATGGAGGTATTTTTGTTCACCTGGAGGATTGTGTCTTAGTTCGACAAGCATTTGAAGCTGGGGATTAAGGTTTGGGGAAAATATATATTAAAATGTACATAATTTTTTTTATTTACTATTAATACCATGTGAGTTGGAACTCTCAACTAAAATGAATAGTTAACATGTGTTATTTAAATCATCAAGTGTAATTATGCCTAAAGTGAGGTTGAGTACGTGTGCAATTAGTGTAAAAGTGCATAAAAATAAATGTTTTGTTTTGTTGTTGTGAGCTTATGCGTTACTAGTGGTATCAAAGCATTAGGTTGCAATAATATGGCCTAATTTAGGCACCTATCACTAGGCCAAGTATCAACCCACGATGGTGGAATTTGAAGGTAAGATTACTAACCATTCTATTTCTGTTCTGATAGACCTAGGGGCCAACTTGTGTTACATTAGCTCGAAAAGTGTAGAATTGGGTGGTTTAGGAAACACTAAATGTAGTAGCACGTGGTTGGTGCAACTAGCCACAGGAGTAAAATGAAGAGCGACAACTGAGGCGGAGGATTGTTTGGTTCAAATTACGGGGCAACAAACTAAAGTGACTCTAAGTGTATTTCCTATGGGATCTTATGACATGTTGATTGGGATGGATTGGATTGAATATCATTTCTCTTTAGTAAACTGCAAAGAAGAGAAAATTAGTTTCCTCAGGGAGGAAGGCATCAGAAAAGAGGTTCATGGTATAAAAAAGAATATTAAGTTACAACCCATTACAACTAGCCAGTTGGGCAACTGTATTCAAAAGGCTTGTGAGATTTAAGAAGTACAAGTTTGCTACAACAATTGTAAAGTTAAATTGAGCACCTTGGAAAACATACCAGTGATTCAAGAACTTTTTGATGTATTTCCCTTAGAGATTCTTGGTTTACCTCTAAAAATAGGTTTTTGTGTTACGATATAATTAATTCTAGGTGCTACTCTAGTTTCTAAAGCTCCCTATAGAATGAGTATACTAGAGTTAACCAAACTCAAAATAAAGTTGAAGGAATTACTTGAAAAATCATAAATTCACCCATGTGTGTTACCTTGGGGAGCTTCGATGTTGTTTGTTAGGAAAAAGGATGGTACCTTGAGGTTATGTATTGATTATCGACAATTGAACAAATTAATTGTTAAGAATAGGTACATGTTACCTAGAATTGATGATTTGTTCGACCAAGTAAAAGGAGATATTGTATTTTCTAAAATTGATTTGTGATTAGGTTATAATTAGATAAGGATCAAAGATGATGATATATGCAAAATGACATTCAGGACCGATTATGGTCTTTATGAATTTGTCGTTCTGTCATTCAAACTTACAAATGCCCCCACAACTTTTATGAGCTTAATACATGGAATTTTTCATGCTTTCCTAGCAACTTTATTTTTATTTTTATTGATGACATATTAATTTACTCGAAGAGTGTAGAGGAACACAAGGATAATTTATTGATAGTTCTGCTAAAATTAAGGGAAAATAAACTT
Organism: Pinus taeda; assembly: GCA_000404065.3. Taxonomy (NCBI): domain Eukaryota; kingdom Viridiplantae; phylum Streptophyta; class Pinopsida; order Pinales; family Pinaceae; genus Pinus; species Pinus taeda. The sequence goes on along the minus strand of APFE030722122.1, from coordinate 939 downwards.
TATGTTAAATATAGTAAATGTGATTTTTACAAAGACCATATTCAATACCTTGGGCATGCCATTTTTGTACAAAGTATAATACTTGATCCCGAAAATATCAGCACTATTATGTAGTGGTATGTTCCTAAAAATGTAGTGGACATCTGGTCATTTAAGGGATTTGTTGGTTATTATCAATGTTTTATGGAATGTTTCTACTGAATTTCCTATCCCATAACCTCTTTACAAAGGAAGGGGAAGGCTTTCAGCTATTCAACAAACTGTTAAGCTAGCTTTGTTTGTTTGAAGAAGTTATTAACAACAACCTTGGTACTAAAATTTTTTGATCCTGAGAAATAGTTCATGGTATGCACTGATGCTTCTAAATAAGGGCTCAAAGGGGTGTTGATGAATGAAGGTAAGGTTGTTGCATATGAAACCCATAAATTAAAGAATTATGAAAAACGATATTGTGCCTATGACTTGGAGCTAACTGCGTTGGTTCATGCCCTTAAGGTTTGGTGAAAATACTTATTTTGGAAAAGGTTCATGTTGTTTACTGACCATAGCATTTTAACAATTTTATTTAAATAATCCACCTTAAATGTAAAACAATATTAATAAGGGATATGACTACAATAGTAATGGGGTAATCACTAGTATTATAGGGACATAACATGCCCTTCTCCTTCAGAAAAAGTGTTGTCCTCAATGCTTGAGTAGTTTTGGATGCTTCTGTATAAAATTCTCATCCTCCCACGTGGAATCTTTAGCAGATAAGTTCTTCCACTTGATGAGATACTCCGAAATTAATCGATTTCATAGCTATCAAGTTCTCGTTGTTGACAATAATACTGAGAGGGGGGGTGAATCAGTATTATCTAATTCTTTTACCAAATCTTTCTTATTTATACTTTGAATTATTTTTGCATACCAATACCATAAGTAATGAGCATGAAC